>JAQQAE010016193.1:0-11829 GCA_029823295.1 Pseudamia nigra
AGGCCGCTGTACTAGGTTAATTGTATGCCATAGTTGTGAATGCAAAATGATCATCTGTGTAGTCATGAGGTCTCGGCCTCGGATTGTGAAGCGCCTAGAGATAATCAGTGATTATGATTGGTGCTATACAAATAGAACTGAATTGGAAAAAAAAATGTTATTGTAACCCGACTCCTTGGAACACAAACACCTCACCTTTTAATAAAATAAGAAACAGTGAAAAGGATAAGCAAACGTTATGAGTGTGAAATAATGTTATATTTAGCCTACCTTATTAGGAGTCATCAAATCAAAATGTTCTTACACAGGGGAAATCCTCCTCTTCCTAGCTTGCTCCATCCTCTTACCAATCCTTCTCTCTTCTCTCACCTAAATCTCCAAACTATCTCTCTCTCTCTCTCTCAACCTCTCAAACTCAACCTCTCAAACTCTGCGGTCAGTTCAACCTCTGAACTGACCGCAACTCACCATCAAACACCCACATTTTAAATGGAGCCTGAGGAGTTTAAGTGTATCACTGTCAAACCTCACAGCAAAATCTGAACCACTTCCTGAAGCAGTCATGTGGTACAGCCGGGCAGCGAGGCATGGGCACCTCATTATTTTTGGCTCCACCTCTAAATGAAGCAAGCCTCGATACGCACTTCGTGTAAGCGCCCCCTCCATTACTCGGCACATGCTTCCAAGCCTCGGCACATCTCGTAACGTCAGTACAGGCGGATCTATCCCGGCAGTGGAAAAGCGAGGAGCCGATGCCAAAACGGAACCCAGTTAAGTTGACCTGAGTTAAGGAAATACCATGAGTGGAAAAGGGGCTTGGGGTTTTCACTCGACTATCACCAGGCCCATTCCAGGGTCCAAGAACTGAAATTGACATGTGGTATCCTTCCCATTGACATTTCATAGTATGGGGGATCCATGGTGTTGAAAATAGACACCTTGGACTCATGGTCAAGTGGCCACATGTAATGACTCACTGTCACAACTTGGGAGTGAGAACAGACTTGGAATCTGCACGAGTGCTTTAGCTATGCCTATGTGCAAGACAGTTATGCAACATTTGTATTGTTCAAATCATAATTACGGTTATCCATGTGGGAAAATTCCATCAGCCTCCTGGTGGTGGAAGATATAGGAGACCATGAACATTTCAGAGAGAAAGTCCCATGTTAACAGTAAAAGAGTTACTTCAGCTAATTAAAAAGAAGCTTCGTATTGTCTGTCTACATGAGTTTGCCTTGAACATGGAACAATATAAAGCGTGATGGAACAGTCTAGAATAGGCTTCGGGGGATTGATGGGTAAACATTTCATAGTAATGCATAATCTCTAAACAGAATAACTCAAGGTGCTCCCAATTGTTCTATTCTGCTATCATGGCATATACAGTATGCAATTCCCCAACAGAGTTACTCAGTACCTTGAAAATGAGTTTGTTGTTGTACTTTGCAGCTCCAGGTGTGAGTGTACCTAACAGAGTATGTGTGAACAGAATGAGAAAGAGCACCCTAAAGTCAGAGTTTTAAAAGAAAAACTACCCCATAAAAAAGAAGTCTAATAAAAAATGAAACTGAAAAGGAGAAAGCAAACAATAAAAACCTGAGAGGACAGAATTATGAGCAGACAGGGAGAGATGAGAAAGTATAATTAAAGACATGATTTGCTAAGGGTTACCCAGAAAACAACAGTGCATTCTGGGCTGAGTTTAAAGTCTAATCCATGCTTCAAACTACACACATATACCCACACACCATACATCAAGGTTAATGCATTCCTAACTGAACATAATTTGTTCCATGTATGACAGGTAACAGACTGTAATGCTTTAATAAGGCAACGTCGAACACTGAGTCTTTCACTTTAGGTACTGCTGTGACTGAATAATCATTTTTTTATGGGTGAAACTTAATCTACCTCTAAATTGCTTTGTTCCAGACTTCAGTGCCTTTACACTGAAATACTCTAATAGTGCATGGACTACAGCACGGCTCTGAAAACCACTCTGTCTGACTGTGCTTTGCTGATTTGCATTTACTCCAGACCAGACCTTAACCTTGAACTGATGGAGGGATTTGGTCCATTTGTGCAACACATGGCTTTGTATACATGAATATGCTTGAGGTAACTTTGTACGAATATGATGTAAGCACTAATGAACCTGTACTTTTTGTTTAAAACATGCTGACATAGTACAGAAGTTGTTTGTCCATATTTATGTGCTATGAAGTGGCCATAGCCCAAACAACACTGAGCCTGTTTACATGACCATGAATATCCAATAACAGAGTCATCAGAATTGTAATAATCAGATCTGACTCGCTTGCATGCACTTTCAGAAATGCGATACAGTGTTGCCCTGGGTTACGAGTGCATTGACATACGAATTTTTCAAGCTACGAGGAAGATATCAGGCAAATTTTTATACTGGCTCAGGAGCAAAAACTCGGGTAAAATAGCAAATAGCATCGTAAAATAGCTCCCAAGAGCGAGAGGAGAGCACGCTACTCACCAACCAACTGGTAATGTAGACGTGAAACTTATGGTGTATTGTGCTTCATATTTGTTCCTTTTTTCACCTAAAATAGTGCTTGGTTTTGTGTTTTTTCATCCTGGGGCCTAAGTAGGATGTAGTGGTGAGAAGAAAACCCGTCATATGATGTGGATGCAGGTGAAACATGAGATGAGCGTAGCGGCGGAGAGGAGGTGACGACACCAGCTGAGATGGTGGAGATGTTGTGCCACTATGAACTGTTCCGGGGGTTCATAGAAAAAAAAAACATCCCGAGAAAGTGCACACTGGTCGTGTATTAGACCAAGGCAAAAGCAAACCTCTTTGGATTTGCTATTTTAGCAAAAGATCATTGCCTACCTTTTTTTTTTCAAATTTGATGTTCAGTTGGTGGATAGAGTTCAAAGATCAAGGTTCTTGAGATTTTTGGCCATAACTGTAAATACCTGAAAAACTCCATGAACAGATAATGATGTAGTAACACAAGATGCATAATGAACAAAGTGTCCCTCCAACAGGAGATCACATTGCCTATCTTGATTGGCTTCTGATATAGTGAACATTTAAACCCCATGACTTAGCAGCTTCTCTAATTCCTGGATATTCAAATAAACCACAAAAACCTAGTTGGTACTAATAAGTATGTCTGAACTGTCGAGGAGACCAAAATATACCTCATCCAATGAAAAGCAGAAAACAGCAGAATACTATTAGTTCCTTTGCAGCATTGATTCTACTGACACATCCCGATGGCACGATACATAATAGTTTATTTACTCCAAACCATAGACAGTATTAATTGGTGAAAAGTGTAAATGTGATGTCACCTATTGGTTTCTGAACTGTAGTTTTGAAGCCAGTCAGCTTGTGATTTCTTGGCTGACATTTTGGAGCCAGTTACCTTTGTTGTTTCTCATCAAAAGTTGCACCAATGTGAATAAAACTCCATATCATGGTAAATCGATTTGATATCTGTCCACCAACAGTGGACATGCATAGGCACGTCAGAGAGTTATGTGCATTTTGCTAGCAACGCCTCATTACCCACTATGCACATGACACCGTTGCTTCTGCATTTGTTGTGAACTCTTTTGGGCATTGTTGACAAAAAAAACAATGGATTATCCAAGCAAAAAGCTACAAACTTACTCCAGACAAGGCTTTAGGTCTATTTTTGAGGACACTGGTGATAAAATAGAGACCAGTGACACATTTTATCATAATGAGACGTTGATGACATTTCATAGACAAAGACACAAACAATTGGACAAACACACATAGACCTGAAAACAGGTATTACTGGTTGATTTTATTCTCAGCTCTTTTGTTATGACTGTTATAACTTATTATAAGACTTTTTGACCTATTGATTTATTCACTAGTGCCAAATTGTGCCGAACTGTGGCTGCATTCGACACAGTGCATTTCTGCCTGTACTTTTTTTTTTTACAAATATATGTGTATCTTTGTCCTGCTTTACTTGATTCTCACCAAACTTGTTGCAGTTGTTGTTCATACATTGATTCAATCATTTCTTCCTTATTGAGAAATAGCTTCATATTTGATGTAAATGTGTGGATTTTTTCAGACAGAATACAGAATTATGTATTTAAAACCTAATTTACTGTTGCTGAGTATCATTTATTTTCAGATTTTCACATCAACAGTAATCACTAAGGACCCCACGTCCATCTGACACTAAGATTAGACATGTAGGTCTTGTAGAAGCTGAGAAAAACATGATTTATTGTGGGTTTGTTATTTTCAGAGAAATGGGCTCCAGGCTAAACAGATGAAAAGAATCACTAACTATATTTAGGGAGAAGTCCAGTGTACAGTGGTACCCTGGCTTATGAGTTTAATCTGTTCCGGCGTCACAGTCGTGAAGCAAAAAACTCGTGAGCCGGGACCGTTTTTCCCATAGGAATACATGTAAAACCAATGAATTCGTTCCAATACCCATGAAAACCAAGTGCCTGTTGCTTTAAGTGGGTTTGAGAATGGTATGCGACATCATTACATAATGTGCGCAGAGATGCGTGTGACACGTAGCAGGCCTGCTATGTTTCTTAGCCACCCAGCCACAGCCAAGGGACAGACAATGAAGACAAGAAAAGCGCAAGTTTCTGTTTGGGAGCTGTTTGGGACAGACGCTGAACACACAAGGCGAGTACAGGTAGAAATTAACAAAGTTTTTTGAGGCACAAGCAGAAAAGAGATGGCAGAATGCAGAAGCCATATGGAGGAAGACACAGGGTGAAGCCAGGATCCAGGGATCCATGGAAGACACAGACAAAAGGTAAGGAAAAACTCTCAAGTAATGTAAAACGCTGGAACGAACAGCTTCATGTCCACGTTTCCATGCGATGGGTGAGTAGCGCATGCTCCTTTCGGAACCTATTTTACTTGTAACCCGAGGTTTTGCTCATGAGCTAGTACAAAATTTTGCCCGACGTCTTAATCGTAACCTGAAAAAGTCGTATGCGGATGTGCTCGTAAACCAGGGTAGCACTGTAGTTCTATCTCACAGAAACCCCCAGTGGCTGCTGGACGTATTACAACTCTAAGATTCAATATTGCCCAAAGTGGACATTCTCAGTCCTTGCCAACTGCTCCAAACCAGCTGATAGAAACTGAAGCACATCTCAAATGTTTGCTCTAAATTTCCCACACAATAATGCAAACATACCGGCTGGTGAGCCATTTGTTCTGTTGTTCATGAAGACATGTTGGCACAAAGATGACGTTCACCTACACTGTTTGTGTGGGTGAATGGTATATTAGATTACTTTTCTGTTATGGACCTGCCGGTGGTACTTTGTTTATATCATGTGCTTGTCTCCTGGTGTGACAGCCCCTTCCAGGCGTTCTTATTTTGTGGCTGAATTAGGGGTCATCATGGAGAATTTGGCTCAACCTGGTGTTTTTATCTGCTTCATTTCTTGACCTGACCTGTCTCGCTGTATTTTTAGTTTTATAAAGTAAATTTGTTGCAGTTTAGCTCCAGGCATTTTTACTTTTCCAACATTTAAACTGGAGTTCTGGCGTGGAGAACACTTACACTGTGGGCTTCGCCGTGGTTTCCAATCTATATTGTTCCAATAAAAACAGGGAAACAGCAAGCTGCTTTAAACAAATTGTCAGAAATAATTGGGTAATAATCTAGGTGTTGGCAGGCAATGTAGACACCTGATTTTCTGAAACTCCACTACTGTTTTCCATTTTATTTGGCTGTTTATCACCTTGCAATTATTCTTTGTGAATGTTATCTCTGTGTCGGATTAGACTTATTTCGCATTCTTTTTCTTACTCACTTTCGCTCTCTCCCTACTCCTCCTCAGTGTCTTTTCCCATCACTCTGTGTCCTGTGAGAATCCCAGGTGTGTTTTCTTTACTCTCTGTAGTGCCTTTGCACTCTCCCCTTCCCTTTTTCATCACTCTAAACCATTTTACTTGGGTTGTGTCCATGTAGGACAGCACCCCCCCCCACTGACCTTCCATCTCAGCTGCTCTCATGTTCACTATAGGATTGTCAATAAGGATTGTCCTCCTTTGCATCTCGGCTCTGCTTTCTGGATTTACCTCTGCACCTTCCTAACCTCATCCTGACCCCTCTCTCTTCTGCTGATTCTTTTTGTCAGTTCTCATCTGTCCTGTCAACCTCTTTCACTCTTTCCAACCTCCTCTGGGTCAGTGTGCACATGGTGTAAGAGTGACTTCCTGTGTCCCTTGGACAAAGTGTTAAAACACCGTGGACATAAATGACCTTTACTCAATGAATATACATGAGGAACAGTAACATAGAAATATCATCAGTTATTAAGGTTCGGTGTGGAACATTTGATCGTCAATGAATGGTCACTTACTATAACATCCGACAATACACTGTCAGTAAATCTAAATGTTAAAGGTTCAACATGCAAGATTTAGACTACCTGTCAAAAGTTTGGACACACTTCCACTTTAGTGTTTTTTCTTCATTTTTTAAATCATTTTCCGACATTGTTTTTGGTACTGAAGACATCCTGCGAAAAAACCTAAAACATGGAAAGACATAGTGAAGAAAAAAGTGTTTGACAACTTCGAATAACGTTTATATTTTAGATTGTCCAAAGTAGCCACATTTGGCTTTGACAGCTTTGCACACTCGTGGGTTTCTCTCATCATATTCATGAGGTCGTCCTGTGGAATGGTTTTCCAAACACAGGTGAGTTCATTTGTGTCATTTCTTGTTTTTTAATGTGCTCTAGACTGGCAGTCAGTATACAGTCTTGTTTACTGAACAACAGTATACAAGTCAGTATACTTCTACTATCTACTACAACTGCTGTACAAATCTTCAGAGCTCTGAATGTGTCCCCAAGTGCCATCACCAAAACGAAGCAGAAGGTGTGTCCAAAGTTTTTATTGATCGTGTAAGATTTACATATGTTCATGTGTTTACATGAAAATTGTGTCTGGGCAGTTGATGTGTCAGGAGTCAGTTGTTTGATGATGTTAGTTCACTTCATTTCTAAGCTAGTGGGAGCCAGTGCTGCATTCCATTTCCATGGCAGAGGAGCCAAAGAGGAGCATGGAAGCGCCTGGAGACTAGGAACCACTCAGACCACCAACCCCTACCAAGCCACCTCAATTTGAAAGCATTTGCATATTACCACCAAAGACATTAGCACAGATCACTGTCTGAATTTTTGCAAGGGTTCTTCACCTCTGTGAGATAGGACCAGAACTTTGTGTATTATTTGTGGTGTTAAAATGTAAAAAGTGGCTGGATGCAAACAGCAGGCCGGACCACCCCAAAAAGCCATATGATGTAACTGGTGTTAAGAGCTCATTAGGAGGAGTAAGGAAAAGATGGACCAAAATATGATTAGGTGGTCCAAATAAGACAAATGAAACCAGGATATCATCTGGGGGAAAAATAAATGATTAAACAAATAAATAAATTGACTTTGAATTTAGAAAGACATTTATTGTAAGTCTATGGGAGCCTGGGCTTTTTTGGAGCTATCAGCGCTTCTTTCCCATGACTTCTTTATGACCTGTAGTCCTTGTCCTTTGGCTGAGAAAGATGGGCCACTTAAGTGCTACTTACTGTATCTGCCAAAACAGGGTGTTACGATTCAGTCTCCGTAAGCGTGGTTTTCAGCTCGAGTTTCACTGATATGATTGACATTTCGGATGATGTGGGCGTGGTGTGTGAACTTCCTCTCATTAGCGAATTGGAAACAGCTGTTTGAAGAGGAGGTGATAAAGCAGCCGACAGGACACAGTGGTTGCAGAGTGATGCAGTTATTAGGATGGCGATGCCAACAAAACAGGTGGAGAATCTAGAGGAAACGGAGCTGAGAGAACTGAACCACATCGACCTACAGACTGAGAATCGAACTTTTAAGTTATACGCTAACACTTTTGCATGTGTTCACCTTAAAAAACTTTGAACAACAACGAAGCGACCCAAGAGCGGTTTGGCCATTCCATCAGAACAAAGTACACGGACCACCGGATAGACACCGTGGGTGTGATTTGGCAGATCTATAAGCAGACGTGTTGGGGTGAGTTTGCAGCCACACACCTCATCCTCCGACAGGTTGGGGACAAACACATCACCCAGGGCTAGTATAGAACACAACTCAAGTTCCGTACCAACACGTAGGGTCTGGAAAGTTTTAGTTATGGAGAGGCTGTCTTGGGAGCTTAAAGAGTTGAATCATAAAAGAAGCTACCCTGGACCCTCCTGTATGACAGGGCAATATTGATTTCACAATCTCTTGTTCGCATCCTGGTCATCTTCCAAGTCTCCATCCATGTCTCCAAATCTGGTGTGTTTGCGTGATAGCTTAAAAATAGCAGAACCAACTTACTTGGACCTTGCTATGGTTATTGCTGACTTAAAGACCTCTGCCCTGTTGCTTTTTGATAAGAGTGCTACTACTTGGTTCAAGAATAGAATCAATACCTCAAAAGTGTTGAATCCAATTTACTTGAAACCTGTACTTATTAGCCACAGGGGAACCTCCATCCTATCTATTTTTGAAACAGGTGGTACTACAGCTTTTTGATATGTGGCACTACTTTTTGAAACACAGACACAAGAACTTGACAATGTCAGAACCAATTTACTTGAAGCTTGTCATGTTTATTGGCCACTATAATATCTCCATTCTGACAGCTTTTGGAACAGGAGGTGCTTAATAATAGTTTTGAAAAATCACTCAAAATTCTTGAACAAAGAACCGGTGGCTCCAGGGCCACCTTTGGCTCTTCTTATCTACTCTATAGTGGCTCAAGAAATAAACCAAATAATGCCATAAAAGTGAAGATAAAACAGACAAAATATCCACAACACCAAATAATAAAAAATGGACATAAATTGCACTAAAATCATCAAAATTGAAAAAAACAGTCAAGGAAAGTAATAAGCAATAAATTATCAAAAAATACACGACTAAAATAATAAATTAGCTGAATACAAAATGAGCAGGATAATCGAGTAAATTAATACATAAAAATGAACAAATATTACAAAAAATAACAAATTAGGCAAATAAGAAACAATTCAAAAATGAATAAAATAATGAAATGAAAATAAAATAAAAAAAGAAACCAAATCTGTATAAAGAGGAAAAATGACCAAAGTAAGAAAATAAATCAAAAAAGACTACAAAATGAGCAAAAGAATGAACAAAACCAAATAAGTTGAACAAATTGATCTCGATGTGATGCCAGTTAAAATGTTTGTCGTTTCATATAGTAAATAAATAAAATGTTTAACATATGCCATGTGATACAGTACATAAGGGGTTTTGGATATATACATATTTTTGCAACTTTAGACACATTTATTTTTGTGTCTAAAAATGTCTTTTTGGAATGTAAAGGTTGCAGACCCCTGCTCTAGTATTTAAAGGTGCCTTCAGATCCATCTGCACACTGGGATTTTTTTTAAAGGTATCAGTAGTAAATCAACCATGCAGTACATTTCTTCAGTGTGTAGTATTGACAAAATAATATTTTAAAACCGATATAGTACACTGTGTGAATGTCTAGCGAGACTTTTCCTGCAGGTCAAGAAAAAACAAATGAGTTTGTTTTTTTTTTTGATTCAACGGACAGCAGTGCAGCGTGGGTATGCTGAGTGGACCATCTCAAATCAAAACAAGTATTCTCTGCAGCCATCTGGCAGCATCTCAGCTCAGTGCAGCAGAGATGTGTTCGGTACAGTCATCCAGCTGTGTCAGTGATCCACTCCTTCAGTGATGGAGCACGTACTCGATGCAGGCAGAAAGGTAATTTGTTCTTGTTGTTTGGAGAGTTGAGTAACAGACGCTCTCAGGTACATGAAGCTTCTTTGAGGCCGGCCATGACGAGGCTGCACCTGACGGCGTAGGAGGGGGTTGTCAGGATGATCAGCTGGTGAGTCAGTACCATGACCTACAGCATGAAGGGGCTCTCTATCAAACTCCTCCTGAAGTAAAGAGCTGCACTGAAGCTGTTTCTGACAATGCACAGAGGCAGAACTGGCACACATCCCAGCCAGCGGGCCATCTGTTCCCGGAGAGATGGCGGTGCATCAGGTGGGAGAAGCACAGTCATCAGGAAGGATCTAAGAGAGCCTTAAGCAAAATGTAAAGCAGGTTGCTACTGTATCTTTACTGTACTTTGCCACATCTGCAGGAATTCTGCATCCATTGAAGTAGATTGTACAAATTGTATGCTAATAAGGAGGGGAGCAGCCGAAAGGAGAAGAAGTATGCTAATAAGGATGCGTCTTGAAATATACTTTATCTTACACTATCTGAAGCAGAGGTTCCTAAACTTTTTAGCTCAAGGCCAAAAAGAGAAACCCGGCATCTCCGTGGGACCCAAACTTCATGTCTGTATGTATTCACTGGAAAATTAGTCTAGATTGTTCAGCATGACGATCTCTGATTAAATATAAAAGTTACGAAACAAGACGACAGTGAACGTAAAGATCAACATGCGAGCAACAAAATGAGAAACAAATGACAAAGTCAGCAACAAACGAAATGAAACGAAACGATGAATGAAAATCAATAAGGTACAATCAAAATGGACAAAACGACACAAAATAAACAAATACCCAGTTCAAAAAAGCAGATCTGGTAGACTGCACGGTTATGTTTCCAAGCAATTCTAAAAACAGCCATTCCACTTTTCAATCATGTTCTTCTGTTTTCACGGTTTCAAGCTGAACATTGCCACTCTATATATCAGTCTTTCATCTCCTGAGCGGGTGCAGTCACAGCACAGCTATTATTGTACATCACATGGAAAAAAACCTCAATGCCCAGTAAAGAGAGATTTTTTCACAGTATGGGACCTTTTACATTTTCAGTGGATGTTGTGTGAAATTGAACTAGAAAGTGTCCTGTACTTTCGTCTGTTGTCTTATCTTGTTATCAAGTTATAACAACTATAATGACATGCACAAAAATGAATATACTGTACTTTATGCTAAAATCTGTATGGGGTAGTATTTGCACACATACACCGTTAATGTATTGCTTTTTGAGGTTTGTAAATGAAAATTCAGAAAACGTGCACAGTATAAACCCAGAACTGGTATGAAAAGGCTTCAATGGGTAAAAATCCATATTTAATGTAACAGCAATTCCTGTGGCAAGAAGCATCTCAGACAATATTGACATGTACCACATGAAACCTGGTTTAAATCACTAGATCTTAAATTTGCTGTCCAGCAATGTGAGGAGAGGAAGGTAACACTTTATAGCTGACATTTTATTTTGGAGGAAATGAAACATTTGTTCATATATGTACTGTGTATTATGGTTCTATTGAAAAATGCATGTGTGTTGTTATTAAAATCTGCTAAAATAACAAACCTGAGATTTTCCACAGCACTTCACATACAGTTAGTGCATGGAAATCATGCATATTGAACCTTCAAACAAAATACTTGTCATGAATTCCCTTTTTAAACAGAACGAGTTCAGTAATGTATTAACTAAACACACAGAACAGAGGAAAAAAAAAACAAAAAAATTTTCCATAAAGCTAAGAGGATCCATGAAGAGCATTCTGCCCTCGCTGCTTCCCCAGCACAGCTTGACCCCGACTCCTCCAACAAACACGTGTTGCTGGTCTTTCTAGATGTTTCGTAACATGTCAGTTGACAAAGTAAAAAACGAAAATGGATAACACATATTTCCATAAAAACATGTAAAATATCTATAACTCCAGCACAAATACAAAGCTACATAAGATAGATAGATAGATAGATAGATAGATAGATAGATAGATAGATAGATAGATAGATAGATAGATAGATAGATAGA
>JAQQAE010016194.1:0-11829 GCA_029823295.1 Pseudamia nigra
AACAGTGGGTAGGGCAGAGACAGCTGCAAAACAAGCAGGGCAGTGGCTCTTGAGGACTGGGGTTGGCCACCCCTGGTATAGAAATCCCAGCTGTGGCCTGCCTGATTGGCTACTTTTGACTGTTCTTTTGCTAAAAGGGTAATCATTGTGATATAAAACTTCACATTTAGAGACTATTAGTTACACCAAAATTGAATGATATGACAGAATGGTGCTTTATTCCATCAGTTACATCTGAAGAGAAATATCTGTGGGTGTTGTAGAACTCACAGCTCTGATCTCTCTCTCCTGCAGGGAACAGGCACAGGCATATGTGTCATCTCTGTAGGGACAGGACACCTCTGGCTCCTCGCTCAGCATGATAACAGAACGTAAACATTCTCTGAGATGGCACACAGAAAAGTTCAGAATTATCGGTGGCAACAGGAGTAAATCAAAAATATGACCACTTTACCAAGTTACCTGCTTTGCTGTAGCAGGTACAAATGATAAAACCCAATTTTCCCTCTCTGTCTGCGAGTCATTCTGATCTATTTGCGGAGTTCAAGGTGCGACGCTCGCTTTTCTTTATAGTCAATTCAATCTACATCCTTAACAGCACTCAAATAAACACACCCATTCCACAATCTGTGACATTTCTTTAGTCTCTATACTTTTGCCTTTGTTATTTCCTGCCACTTCCCAGATCTTACCTACAGAAGCAGTGCAGACACTCCCTCAGCAGAACCCCATCCCCAGGCTGGAGCTCCACGTAACAGATCCGACACTCCACGAGTTCTGGGTTCGGCACCAGGTCCTGACCATCCATCATCACCAGTCGTGCAAAGTTCTCTCTGCGCTCCTCTTCTCTTGCCTGGGACCAGGAGCAGTGTTGATGTTATGTTAAAAGGTATATACCTCAAACTAAGGTTTTGTCAGTCAAAAATATTTTCAGAAACAAGTGCATCATCTGTGTAAACATTTTATTTCAATCTGTGTGACAGAGCATACTGATTTAGACAGTGCAAAATGTACAACTTGGCTAACACATTCAGTTTAGCGGTATCCGCTGCTTTTTAGGATTTCAAGAAAATGTGATTATTCGGCTAGTAAGCCAATACAATAAAGAGTCCCAGAGGTGCCTCAATTTTAGACAAGTCACTGGTGCTATTGGTGCATCTTAGATTGGACTTTCTTGACTTACATTCCACTTCAGGACAGCAATAACAGAATCACATGCTTTCAATTCAAACATACACGCATACATAATAGAGTGTTATGTTTGCATGATCATTTCTTATCCAAGTGTCTGTGACAAGTTCAAACTGTCTCTTTTTAAAACATAAATGAAGAGTCTATGAGCCTGTATGTGGTGTGTTCAGTAGTGCTGGTCCAGGTTATACTGCAGTGAGTTGTTTTGAGCCCCAGAACTCCTCAGCACCTCTCTTCTCCCTTTCTCCTTTAAAAAACAGAGACAGAAGAGAAGAGAGTCAATCTGAGAAGTCGGAATCAATTTTATCTTTCCTCTTTAACTTAAATAGTACTTATTTCTAGTTTGGACACAGGCCTTTTGTTCCACATAAGTGTTTTAATACTGTTAGTCCTTTAGTCAAATTTGCAAAAACAAAAGTGTATGACTGTATGGATAAAACTGTGTCTACATGTTTTGCTTGTTGGTACAGTACAAGTGTTTTCCTACCTGCTGGTACTGTCTGATGGCCTCCTTCTCCTGCTGAATTCTTCTGAGTTCCAGTGCATCAGGCTGGTATCCGCCTGGGATGATGTAGCTCTCCGGGCGGTTCATACTACAGATCTCACAGCCAGGCCGAGTTGGCTTGTTAATGTAAGTGCAAGAGGGGCATGACCAGCCCTGAAACACAGATAAATATATGAGAGACAACAGTAAAGAAAACTATAATTAAATGATTTGGTGTTGCGGCAAATTTTTTATCAATGCACTGATATGGTTTAAAACATTTTGATATAGAAACATTGTACAATAAAATCAAGACACATGCTGTTCCCGTTACCTGTGTGGCACCCGTGTTGGGACTCAGTGCATCACTCAGTTGAGGCATTTCGAGGTTGATCAGCTCTCTAATGTCACTGACATTTCCTCTTTCAGACACACCTAGAGCATTAAAGACAGAACAGATATACATTTAAAATATATGCTTATAGCTTTGTGTCTGTACTTTACTTTTACCATTAAGGCATGCAAATGAAAACTCATTTATTTGCCCTTTTACTGTCAGAAGTTGCAATTGGATGTGTAATGTGCAGCACTTGAGTCCAAGACAAATTTCCTCATAGAGGTAGTAATGCATATTGAATCACACTGTAATCTCCTGATCTAGATGACTTCCAATCATTTAAAGAAATTAAGGTTCTGTTTTGGCCAAATAAAATTCTAACTCTACTGTTAATGTGATGTCCTGTGTTAATGTTCAAATGTCTAGTAGTTTTTCTTACAAATTATAGTACAACACACTGCTTTTGTCTAATGTTCTACAGCTGTTGTAAACAATTCATGCAAATGTTGTCTAATTCCTTAAGTTCAAAGTGGCTTTTCACCTTGTTTGATATGTACAGTATTAAACTGGGATGCTGTAGTAAAGTATTAATGTTAACTTCAGGTAGGGCAGGGAAATGGCTGAAAGGGATCTATGTATCTTAACAGTGTGACCTTGGTTACAGTGCAACACAGAAACCAGGGTTAGAACAGTCACCTCACTGGCCACCTTACTTCATATACAAACATCACATATATGAGTATTACTGATATATCACCCAGACGTAGCCACAGTGAAGTTAAATAAATGCATAGATACACTTGCATATAACTCTCATGATTATTTTTGATGTATTGTGCTGTTTCGACACCAAAACGAATGGTAAACCTATGTCTACTTGTACATGGGAAAATGTAATCACTGAAATCCCTTACTGCTGTTGGAGCTCATGCTGAGTCGAGGTGGCAGAGTGGTGTAATTCCTCCGGTCATGAGATGAGAGACCATTTGTAGAGGTAGGAGGAAAAGGAGGACCACTGAGAGAAGATGGAGGACTAAGGAGGAGTGCATTCTCCTGGTCCTGCTGGAGGACTTGGAGAGTCAAACGGACATGTCGAGCTGCCAGGAGGTACAGAAAGGCTGTGTCACCATCCTGACGAACACCATATGAAGACAGAGACCGCTGGTCAGCACACAAGCACTGGCCAATCACCCAGCGCTGCACCTTCGGGTGAAACCCATATTCAAGAAACATCTGGAGTGGAAGAAATGGAGGGTAGAAAATGAGAGGACTGAAAGAAATTTCACCTTTTAAGATACTAAATTAATTTAAATTGTATTTGAACTGTGCCAATCATGATCTAATAAATAAAATGTTCTTCAAACTGACCTGCTCTTTCAGTGCTGCTGTAGTCATTTGTGGGAACACTTTCATAGTCACACAGCAAGATGAGGAACAATCCTCAATGACAACAGCCAGGCTGTAAAATAAATGAAGTACAACAAAGTTCATATACGGTACACAGTAGTGAAATACATGCTATAACTAGTGAATCATGCTTTGATTGAAAATTAAATTTGCCTTTTAAAGAAGGACCATGAATCAAGTTAACCTACTTGATTTCTTTGTTGTCCTGTTCTTTTGCATAGGGCTGAATCTTCAGACAGGCATGTTGATTAGCAAGTTTAGCAGCAAAGACAGAAGCAGCCTGTAGCTCACCTGCCTCGATAGCTCGAGACAGCTCTATACATGTGTTCTCTGTAGAGGGACACACATGAGAGAAAGAACAGACAAACCAACACATGTGAACATGGTGCGTATGAGTGTACAGATGACACTGCCAAAAGTCAGTTTGACTCAGACAAATGCATGAATAAATAATTAAACAAATACGAATAAGTAACTGGATCAATGAAGGACATTTCACAACATGTTTGCACACCTGTTTGTTGCAGTGTTGTAGAATTGGGAAGCTGAGCACCATCCAAATAACCTTGTTTAACATTATCTTGAGGTGCAACTGCAACGAGAATATTGAGAGCAAGAAAAAAATAGATGAGACAAACTAAGCTTTGACCACACAGGGCATATAATTTTAGACTGTTGAATCTTATGTCTTAACAAAACATTACTGTGCTTTGCAGATGAAAAATGACCATGTGCATCACTGTGTCAGTATCTCGAAGGAAAAAGGGAAGTGAGATGTTTTGGAATTACAGCAAAAATTTAGTGAAATCAATGCCATATTTTTCTCACAGTGAAGAGGCTTCTGTGTTTGTTGCTATGATGCGTATTTGTCTATTACACAGCTGTTTCCTCATGCTTTAACAGTTTGTATGCCATAAAGGAAAGTCAAGAACATAAACTGTATTTTTAAAAACTGATTTTTTTTTTCCAACAGTTAGCTGGATTAGTAAGTGATGACCTAGGTACCTCTGCTACATAGATCCTGCATCAGCTAAATTACATCAGACATAAATTGGACAAAAAAAAATGGATGAGCAGAGATATTACTTCAGTCATGTAAAGACATAATCCCAAGGCAGTTAATGTATATAATCAAACATCAGTGACATAACTAACATAGGGAACATTTTTATTCTCATAGAGCACGTCTGAAATGGTACAGGGCAGAATGTATGCAGTGTATTTAAACAATTTATGACCTAAATTTATTCAAAAATTCCTTCTTAGGCCAAAGGTTTAAGGCTGATGATAGGGATATGAAAAATAAGATGTCAAAAAATTAGGATAGGATTTCATTTCCCATTATAAAACAGGCCTGGGATTCTGAAAATTTTGCCAAACTATAACAACATTTACTCTCCAAAACTACTTGAACCATGAACACCACCAAGAACATGGAGCATCATGGACATCTTACTGGACCCCAGCAAGATGTCTGCAAGAGGATATTCATGTAGGGCTGTCGGGCAAAAGGGGGTGTGGTCAGCTTTCACACAGGCTTTTAAAACAACAGATATTGCCACTATGCAGTGCTAGGATTGCCAAAATTAAATAAATAAAATGTACATATTTAATGATGTGTGCATTTATTTAATGTTGGCCCTCCTGGCACGTCATATGTAACAGCCTGTTTGCAACACAGCTGAAAATGTGAAGATTACACATATTGCACAATGTACAGTCTGACACCGAAACGCAAAATACATATTCTGACCATGAAACACAATGAATTGGTAAAAATCTGTGTAGTATGCCTCCATTATTGCATCATAATGAGGTTAATGGAAAGCTCTTTGCTTCAAATATTAACTAAATACATTAAAATTTAAATCACACTCACTTTACATAGAGTAAGTTCACCACAATTAAATTCCATACACAGACAAACTTGGGATGTCCTGCAATGTCCCACAGAATTGACATGTACTCTGCTGGAACACTGACCAATTACCAATAACAGGAACAGTATTTAGCAAGAAGTGTCACTGACCCCTGTGTGCTTCCCTCAGTGAGGAAAGGACCACGGTCGCCCACTCCTGGGCCTCCTGCTCACAGCGAAAGTTGAAGCTGATTCGATCATGAGGATGTGCTATCAAACTCAGTTCGTGGCATTTTGGTGACTTTACTTCATACTTAACAGCTCTCAAATCAAACACAGCGATGGTCTGAAACAGAAAACAAGAGAGTGAGACAGCAATACAATAAACTATTGTGGGACAAGGTTAAATTTTATACTGATTTGTTTACATCACTGGTTAAATCACACCAAAATCTCTGTACTTGGTGGCAGCACTATATTTAATTTAGATCCATTTCATAACCGAATATACTGCTGCATCAAGATACTTGCTCAATTTATATTAAATTATATAATCTTTGATTACTTTGTTCCCTTTTTGTTAATTTTGTTGCTTACTTTGTTGATTATTGTTCATTTTTGTGATTAGTTTGCAAAGTTTTTGCTCATTGCATTGTTTATTTAGATTATTTCTTTTATTATTGTGATTATGTTGTTAATTATGCACAAAATGTTGCTTATGTGTTCATTTATGTTCATTTTCTTGATTATATTAAATTATTTTATGGTCATTATTTTGGTCATTTTGTGGCTGAATCTGCTGCTTACTGTTGAATTTTGCAATTACTTAAGCAAGGCTTTTTCTCATTACATCATTTCCTTTACTACCTTGTTCAGTTTTGAGATTATTTTGTTCCTTGTTTATGTAAATGCTTAATTGATTTATTATTTGATTTTGTTGAGTATTTGTTAATGTTTGCATAAGTTGTTGCTTATATGTTCATTTTTGTTAATTTACTTGATTATTTGTATCTTTTTCTGTTTATTTTGTTGATTTTTGTTAATTTCTTGACTCCCCAGGTTTTTGCTTATTTTTCTCATTTTCTTAATTGCTTTCTTAAGCTTTGCTCATATTATTGCTTCTTTTCTTGCTTTACTCTTTAGAATTGCTTATTTTGTTAATTTCTGTGACTTTCCTGTCAATTTTTGCTCATTTCACTGTACATTTTTGTAATTTTTTTTTCTTAACTGCTTCGTCAATTTTTGCTCGTTTTGTAAGCCATTTTGTTTTTCCGGAGTATTTTGGTTTACATTTTGCTCCCTTCACAAAGTAGAAGCCCTCATCTACGCATTCAGAGGTTTCCAGGACTCACCACACTCCGGCCGGTCCCGCCGCTGCTGTCCTGCTGGAGGGACAGCCGGAATTCCCCGAACTTCCCCGGGTCCATGCTGAGCTGCAGGCGCAGTGACTCACCACCTGCTCCGGGAAGACACAGCGGCCGAATACCAGAATGGCAAACAGACACCCGGACCGACATGAGCACGGTCTGACAGCCAAGTTGTGGCAGCGAGGCCCCATAGTGAGAGGGGAGGGTGGCGGGGCTGGTGTCCGCTGCGAAGCCCGAGGTGTGAGTCCAACCGCCGGAACTCAGCGACATCTTACCCGCACACTCATAGAGGAACAGCACAGAAGCACTACGACACAACGTCGGGGATTGTTTCCCTCCTCCCCACGGTTGCCCTTGGCCCGGGAACCGCTGTGAAGATACGTGTCACATCGTATTTCTTCGTTTGATAAATTAACAAGCTCGACGTTAACAGGAAACAAGTGCGTAGAGTCAGGGAACTGTTTGGAGCGACTTCCACTAATTCTACAGCCCCACGGCGGCTTTCACTTCCCTTTCCGTCCGGTTTGGCTACAAACCTGTTTTTAGATCAACCTCAGATTTTCTCTTTTTCCTGTTTGAAGATATTCGCTACGTTTCCGAGCTTATTTCAGGACTTGACGTCTAACTACACACTGCTGAGCGTGTTGTTGATGGTGCGTTTGCTTTCACTTCACACTGCGCATGCGCACTGTCTGAAATGACGTACGTCTTGTCATGGAGCATTTTTTTTATTAGTTTGTTGTTTTGTTGAAGCGCCTAGAGATAATCGGCGATTATGATTGGCGCTATACAAATAAAGATTGATTGATTTTGATATTTTTGTCAATTTTTTTGTGATTATTTGTTAGTTTTTACTATTATTTGCTGATTATTTAATTACTGTTGGTTCAGTGTTGATTATTTTGTTTTTGTTTTCCATTTTTATTTATTAATTTGTTCTTTTTTAAAATTTCCTTGATTATTTTCATGATTTTTTTTTGCATTTATTGTTGACTTTTGTTCAGTTTTGTTTGTTTTTTGTCCGTTTTTTAAACGATTGTATTGTTCAATTACTATTATTCATTTTCTTGCATATTTTGTTTTTTGTTCAGTTTTGTTGTTTATTTGGTTCAGTTTTGTTCACTTGCTCGATTATTCTGATCATTTTTGCTCATTTTGTTGCTTATTTAGTGGCTTTTTTTGCACAGTTTTTTTCATTATATCCATAATTTACTTGGTTGTCTTTTCCATTTCTGCCTGTTTTGTTCATTTTGTTTTGTTTTCATTTTATTGGTTATTTTGCTGCTTAGCATAGTCATTTTGGTGATTTTTTTGTAATATACTTGAATATTTATAAAAATTTTCAAACTGTTTTTAACCTACTCATTGAAATGTAACTGAGTATAAGTAAAAAGTATTCTCCAAAGTACATTTACTTGTTTTTGTTTTCCATTTTTTAATTTGTTTTTTTATTCTCTGCACCTCTCTTCCTTTTTGTTGATTGTTCTTTTAATTTAGTATTTTTGCTAAATATGTTTCTCAGTTTTGTTCATTTTCCCTGACTATTTGGTTTACTTTGGTTCATTTTCTTGATTATTTTGTTCTGTTTTGTCCACTTTGTATTATTCTTTTAATTCCATTTTTGTTGATTTTATTGATTATTTGATTAATTTGATTTCCTTGGTTATCTTGTTCATTCTTGTCAAGTTTACAGATTATTTTGATGTATTTTATGGTAGTTTATGATGGATTTTTCTTATTTTGATTCTTGAAGAGATGACAGGTTTGTATTTTGGGTCTGAAGCTGAAAAAAAAGGAAAACACTACTTTATTAATGTCCATAATCGCTGTTTCTGTAATTGCCTTTATGTCAGACTGGCTGTATTAAATATTCAGTGTATCTATTTATATCATTTTAATGACAAAAAGTCTTTGCTTATTTGCTGCGCTGTAGAATATTTCTGATAAAGAGGAAGCACATGGAAAGGGGAAGCATGAACATTTGACCACAAGAGGGCAGCAAAGCATCCCTTTTTCACCTTAGGGCAAGTATCTGATGAAATCAGGATTTTAATGTCATTTTTTTGTGACACATGGCACACTATTATTCACAAATCGTAGGTATTTTGGAGCTTATCACGCTGCAAAATGATCAGTAAGGTACAAAATATTGACTGAAATTGAGAAAAATGAACAAAATTTCACAACACAAATTTGTTTCACAGCATTAAATCAAACTAAGTTATATTACAATAAAAATGTCAAAGAAATAACAAAACAATTATTGAAACAAAACAAATGTCAGACAGCAGAATAATCAGCAAAAATTATCAAAATGATCAAAAATGAACAAAATCAGTAACAAACAAGAAAAAAACTGTGCCAAGCGATTAAAAATTTTAATCTCATTAATCAGATGGTCACTGTGGATTAATTTCAATTAACCACGATTAATACCCATTTGTTATTAATCTAAATTAATCACAGGGTCACTGGATTCATTTTGACTAATCACAATTAATACCCATTTGTTGTTTTTCATTTTGTGGGAGCAAAACACTCATGATGGAAGGTGATATAGACACTCGACTAAAACTACTTATTTGACATTAAAATACATATTTTATGTAAAATAAGTGGTATATGTATTTTTTTTTCTCATTTTAACTTGTGTGACTAAAGGAAATTACACCTGCTTTGTAGAACTTAACAGAACGTCTGTAATGTTCTGCTGAGATGTTTTTGCCTTCTTACACTTGGTTCATTGTCTTCATCAGTAACTAATGTGATTTGTTTCAAAATGTGTAAAAACTCATACTTTACATTGAAATTGACTTTGAAGCAGTAAATACTAAAGAAGTTGGCAGTGAGGCGGGTCAAATGTAACATAAGATTTCATCACTTTTTCCTTGATGTACGAGTTATTGTGCCTTAATTGTGTTAATTGTGTTGAAAATTTTAATGTAATTAATCATTCAAATTGATTCATCTGGATAAAACAATCAACAAACAATATTAGCAACATATGAACAAAATAGTTTTACAAAATGAGCAAAACAACAATAGGATTGAGAAAGATTTCACAGATCACCCTAAATCCTGCGAACATTATACTGATACATTTTTTTGTATATAATTCACACAATAACCCTGCCTGATGTTTCAGATACTGTGATCAGTACTTTAAATGCAAATCCCACTGCTTTTTCTTAAAGATTAGGGATGACCCAGGTGGGACTTGAACCCACAATCCCCAGCTCCGGAGGCTGATGCCTTATCCATTAGGCCACTGGGCCTCTGATTTACTGAAAGTCAGTTATCTAGTTATTGATTGCGAAATATATTTACTCATGGTCATGAAGTCCACCCTGAAGCACTCTGAAGCCAAAACAAATGAGGCTAAGGTCACTGAACTCACCATACAAGTTGACTTAGGGACTAAGCCTGTGGCTTAAAAGGTCAAAGGGTCATAAAAGATCATAATCAGTAACTTTATAAGCTCAAACACAGATAAGAACAGGCATCTCCATCTAGTTAATCGTGACAACCACAGTGATCTCACAACAGTCTAGCTGTCTCTTTATTTTGACTCCTACTCAAACCTGACTCAGCCTCCAGACCAGTCTCCATTAGTGGAAGGCAGCTCGTTTGCCACTGACTTTGCAGGTGACTCTGCTTCTAAGAACAGGGGTAAACATGGTCAGTGAAGGTGCCTACGCAGACACTCTGTGGTCACGAATTATGAGGCAGTTAACAAAATATACTGTAGCATATAAGGGGACTGATTTAGACCACATAGCTTAAGGTCAAACCGCTAATTATTCTGCTGCAGGTTTCCTCGATCAATACCACAAACACTCTGGAAGAGAGCAGTGTTAGAGGTTCAGTCTCTTTGTCCTGTAAAGCACTTTATTCAGTAACAGCAACATCAAATTTCAGATCATTTCCATGAATAAATAACTATACTATATTCAGTATTATTATTACCTCATACCTTGGGCTAAAGGTTTGCAGCTTTATTTGAATATTGTGTGTGGGGTGATTTAGTCAAATATCTCTGGAGCATCCCAGAAATTTGAATGCAGTGTAGACTTCACTGCATTTTTTTTTTTACAATTTTATAATTATTTTATTTTATGTGGGAGATGAAAACAAAACAACAAAAACAAAATGGCTACAAAAATGAACAAAATAAACAACAAAATGTGCAGAAATGAAGAAAATATTCAGAAAAAAGACCAAATGGTCAATAAAATGTGCAATACACCCCCAAAATGAATAAAATAAAAATGACAAAAATAAACAAAATATTTATGAAAATGAACACAAATGAAGACAAAAATGGACAAAATCATCAAGAAAATGATCCAAATGAACAAACTAAACTTCAGTCCAGTCATTAAGAAAAAATGAGAAATAAGTAAAAAGTCAAAGAACTTGAATGAAAAAATGCCATTATTTGCACAAAGCAAAAACACACCATGAACTATCAACAGATTAAAATGTACAAGTTACTCATTGCTTTCCACATGGTGTGGTTGATGGGGGGTTCACGCTGTGAGTTGCCAGACGGTCGTCCGTTCACCCACACAGTGATGAATCTGACATGAAGACGTACTGTGATGCTCTGATGAGCCTGTGATTTCACCGAGAACAGGAGGAAACACCATCGTACAAAGGATCACGTCTTAAACGGGAAAATGTGAGTGAGGATGATGAAAGCAGAGTATTTTTGGATCCGGGGTGAGGCAATGACTGAATGAGAGATGCAGCAGTGGTTAAACACGTAGAACATATCAGCATAAAGGAAACAAATGGCATCTATACAAGCACATATTCTTTTCACATCTTTTATTCATGAGTACCATTAATAAATGTAGAAAAACCTACAACATGCTCATTTCCCCCATAATATTATTGCACCAAAAGTAAGATTTTATTTTAAATTCATTTGACCCTTATTATTGGATTCTTTGACCATGAAAACCTACCATTTGCATTTGGAATCACATACTGTACATATCATTCAACATCAATCAACAGTTATTCACAAAAAATATTCACAAAAAATATATTTCCATAATTTCTGCTGGCTCTGGCTCTACACATGGCGGTGCAGTGTTTAGCACACACACCTCAAAGGAAGAAAGTTTAGGGTTCCACCTTTCTGTGTGGATTTCTGTGTGGATTTTGTAGCCCCTCCACC
>JAQQAE010016195.1:0-11828 GCA_029823295.1 Pseudamia nigra
CATAACACAAGCTAACGGCTGTTAGCCGCTAGCCTCTGTTAGCTTGGCTAACGGCTATTAGCTTCTGGGTCTTTCACATCCGAGACCCAGAAGTGACTAAAGGCTAACGCTATTAGTCATTAACCTGTGTTACCTTGACTAACAGCTGTTAGCTTGGCTATTCATTAACCGATTAATTTTCGTTGTCAGAGGTAAATTTTTTGCAGTTTCTTTCCTCGGTATGCGAATTTCTCGTTGTCAGAAGAGCTCTTTGTCCGAGGTACCACTGTATCAGTACTGACCAGACGTCAGTGTATGATGGTGGATTTACGTCCACTGGCCTCGTCATCTGCATGTATTTTATTATTTCCGTCTTGTTTTGCTTTGTTCAGGACATTAATTTTGTGCAACGAGTTTTTGTCTCCAACTAATCAATAAGAGCATTAGCTGCATATGGTGCATTATAAAAACTGAAGGATTCAAACAGCTCTCCTTTCTTTTCTTCTGACTATTTGAGAGATAAACGCTTGCCTTTCAGCTTGACACCCCTCAGACCTGCCAGTGACAGATACAACATGAAAGAGAGAGCCTATATTTTAGCAGAATATTGCAGGGTTCGCAGGTTCCTGGAAAATTATTGGCCACTTTTTGAGCCATGGAAAACATATGGGAAATGGGGAAAAAAAGTCAAATGTCCTGGAAAGGCTTGCATTGTGCTGGAAATGTATTTCTACTCCCTCTGCTTCTCTCTGCCTTGTGAGTGAACGCAAGTTGTGTATGCATGTCTGTTGTCACGTTGTCTTCAACGGACAACACTGAGGGACAGCACTCTTCCTTCTATCCAGCACAGTGCCCCATGTGACACTACCAGCCAATCAAATTAGGTCAATTTGGCAAGTTTGGTAAGGACTTTTTTTTTCTAAAGAAGTACCTACAGATAAAACTAGCGTCTTTCACTTGAAGAGCCTTTTTGTATTGGTCAGGGAGTGTGAACATAGTGTGACAGGAGGATGTTAGTGTATAATGTGCTAATTTGTCTTTCATACAGTACAAGCTGAAAATGTCCTGAAAATAATTTCAAGAAGAGTCAGAACCTTTTCTAGACCATTCTGGTCGAGTTCTAGGCATGAGTTTGTGCTCACTCGGTGTATTGCTTGCTTTACTACAGCTGCCCTCAATCACTGAGTGGAGATGAGGGGCCTAGTTCTAACAGTTCCGTTTACACATTCATGAAAAATGTTGCATACATCTAGTATTTTATATTTTATATCTTAAAAATTTAAATGAAGACATTCTTCTACACCTAACCCTCACTCACTATTATAGATATATTGCATACAAAGTACATCTGCCCTGGCCCACATGCATACTCTTCACCTTTAATTTTATGTGTAATATTTCAATAAGAAGAGCTGAACCTGTATAAAAGTAGTGCTGTAACTTTATTCTTTTAATCAGGCTATCTGCAAAGTCCTTGGGAAGTTGAAAGATGTGCAATTTATAAGATTCAAGAGGATTCTGTGGCAGCGTTACCCACAGTCATTCAATGCTCCTTTTCAATCCATGGACATGGTGGACATTGTGGACCGCATCCTTGAATGTTACAGCCTGAGGGTGTCTTTGCAAGTCACGAGGTCTGTGCTTGTTGAACTGGAGTTGGAGAAGTTGGTTGAGTATCTTGAGACCTTATGCATTCGAAGTAAGTGCACTTCAGTTTTTAATATTTTCTCATGAATCAAATGGAAATATCTATATTTAATTGAAAACAATGTATTTAAGTGGAATAATGAGTGAGAGGCCAGAGAGACAATCATTTTGACACTTTCACCGTATTTTCCGGGTGATAAGTTGCTCAGGAATGTTGGTTGCACAAGCCAAAAAATGCATAATGAAGAAGAAAAAACATGTATTAGTCGTTCTGCAGAACAGGTTGCATTTGTTCGGGGAACGCGCGTCAAGCACGCGGCCATATGCTTGACGCCAGAAGAGAGAGCTCGCGCCTCGTCTCCCTGCCCCACCAGGTAAGTGACGGTACCGACACGTTTGGTGTTAAGCTGATGGCAGGTATAGTTGTTACCGGTAAAGTCGACATTTTAAATTGTCAGATGCAGCAGAGGAAGGTACACAAGCCTAGGGTGCCCTCTAGCAGCTGTCAGTGTGACAAACACTCTATAGTCGAATTTATTTGAAATACAAGTCGCTCCGATGTATTTGTCGCTCTCCTAGCCAGACTATGCAAAAAACCGCGACTTGTAATCCGGAAAATACGGTAATCAAACACAGGTTCTCCAAATTTTGTTTTGGAGTTTGTGGTATTCTAAGTTTTGATTTTGTTTTTTTTTACTGCCGGTGTCACTCATGACGTGTGTTCTAGATTCCTCCCTGAAAAAATTAGATAAGCACAAAAAAGATCCACATATTTACATCTTTTTTTTTTTTTTTCAGATGAAGTCCGGTATGAATTAAGTGAGACTCTAAAGAAGATATATGGCACCACATCTGTTGCCTTGAACATGGATGGAGAGAAGAGGCCCCTTAACGATGTCTACATCACGCCCTTCATGACATCTGAAAGTGACAATGGCCCGAATATAGAACATGAGATCCTCACAATAGACAAGCTGAACACTGTCAAAAGAGAAACACGAATTTCAACGCACGATATCTTCAGTGTAGAGGAGAACTACAATCAAGCCATACTGCTCACTGGAAATGCAGGGACAGGAAAAACAATAGTGATTAATAAATTAATCTTAGATTGGGCTGAAGGAAAGTCCCACCAACATGTGGATTTTATGTTTCCTTTGCGTGGTAGAGAAGTTAAACATTTTGGCAAGCTTTCTTTGGTGCAAATACTAGAAACTCTGTACCCAGAAACCAAAAAATTGAGAGACAGGGACTTTTCAGATAGCGAATGTCTTATGGTGTTTGTGGTTGATGGCCTTGATGAGATCTGTGAGGAGTTTGACTGTGAAAGTCTGTCGTATATTAGTGACCTCACAAAGCCCAAAAGAATGATTGTTATTATTGTAAACCTCCTTAGAGGAAGGATGGTATACGGATCCAAAGTCTTGATTGCTTCTCGGCCACTGATGAGGCACATCATACCCTATGACACAAATTATTCTGAGTTTGAAGTGCGTGGTTTCTGTGATCCTGTAAAGGATGAGTACTTTCAGAAGAGGATTAAGGATTCAGGCCAAGCAGCTCGAGTCATTGAATTTGTTAACTCTTCCAAAACCCTGCGCATCATGTGTCACCTGCCCTTGTTTTGCTCGTTAGTGGCTGAAGAGTGCCTGAGCGTCATGAAGAAGCAGGGGCCGCAGGCAGAGCTGCCGAGGAGTCTCACTTACATGTTCACAAAGCTGGTGCTGCACCTCCTCCATCCTCTACGCAAACACAGAGCTCCAGATTTGTCCCTTGAGGAAGAGTTACAGTTCATTATGAATATTGGAAAGCTAGCCTACACTCTGCTGGAAAATGGCAATTTCCAGATCAGAAAGTATGACTGGAAGGAGGATCCAGGTCTGGACAAGGAAGCAGTCACACGCAGTGGCTTGTGCATGCAATATATGATAGATCCTTTCGTCTTGCATAACGAGAAAGTCATTAGCTATCTTCACCCCACAGTACAGGAGTACATGGCTTCTCTGTATGTGTTTCTCACCTATAGAAACCTGGGGAAGAACATTTTTGAGCAGCCAAAAGGAAAGTTTGCACGGATGTTCAAGGGCAAGAATACAGATCTCTACAAATGCGCCGTGGAGAGAAGCCTGCTTTGTCAAGATGGCAAATTGGATTTGTTTCTGCGTTTCTTGTGTGGGATGGCAAACAAGAGCAACATGGAACTTCTGCAACCATATTTCACCTCTCAAGTAAAGTGGACATGTGTTGCAGAAGACGTTGCTGCATTCATCAGGAAGAAGATCACAGAAAATCAGTACCCTGCCAGGATTGACAACTTGAAGCAGTGCTTGGTGGAGCTGGGTGTGCAGGGAGCAGTATTCAGGTGATTTTTTTTTTTCCAACACCGATCAATGTGCACAATCTACCAAGTCTAAATCAAAACCTCCGCTGTTGGAGGGAGAAACAACAGTGAGGACATGATGCTGCTCTGCTCAAGGAACATATGTATAGCCTTGTCTGCCAACTACACATCAAACAAGCCTTAGATGATATAGCAGCCAAAAAGAATCAGTCCATGAGTCTCAAATTTACATACAAATTAAAAATATAGGGAAAAACTTATTGTGTGTGTTAAGATTTTTTTTTCTATGCATTTGCAAAAGCAGTTACCTATACAGTAATTCATTATTAATTATTGCCCATGTGAAGACTACTACTGAGCTTACCTAGACACCTATGTAAACACACAAAATAAAACCAACAGTGATTTTCCTGATTTTTATTTCATAGTGTGGGTAATTTGTGTTGCACATTAAAGCTTTCTTTATCAAATGTGGTGCTTTTTTTTTTTTTTGCTTTAAACATTGAACCAACACAAAGGGCTATTATTTATCTCATGTACATATGACTGAGGCTATGAACGCTGTGCTCTGTTGACAGTTACGCCTCATCATGTAACAGTCGACCAATGTTACTTGTGGAAAAAAGGTAACATTTCACACTAAACAATACTGTTATCAGTGTATTTGATGGAAAATAGCCTGTTTTTAAAAAATGCAATTGACTGCTTTTGGCTTTCTTCTGGAGTTTATTTATTTTTGTGTGCTTAAAATAAGAGTCATGTGTCATGACTTACCAAAGACATACACAAGAACAGCAAATACAATACTCATCAGATGTTTTGTAATAATGTATACTCTTCTTCTCCTTTCGGCTGCTCCCCTCAGGGGTCGCCACAGCGAAATACCAATGATTCACATGTAATAATGTGTACTATGTTTGATAAACTACAACATGTACCAAGTTTGCATTCACTTGAACACAAAATGTTATCACGGTGCCTGCAGAAAGAGAAGATGGTTGTAAATAAAACAATTCTTGTCTTATGGAACAGTTTTTCTTAGCTTCATTATCAGTATAATGCTGTGGGATGCCATCATACAAAAACTGCGTCGTTTTCAGATTCACACACTAGCACAGTAGTACATTCAGATACTGCTGATTCTTGCTAAATGTGAGTTTGAAAGGTATAACAGCTCAGTTAATATCTCTTTTTTTCTGCTCCAACAGGGGGTGTTTTCTGTTTTTTGTGACGTTTACAATCACAGAAGTCGCTTTTTAATGTTATAGTCTTGTAAGCAGCTCCAGCAGTATTTGTCACTGCACAAGTGAAGTTGGTTTTGAAGTCCTCTGATGTGACATCCTTCAGGAGGAGACCCTTTTTTAGCATTGTTCCTTTTTCTGTTGTTGACCTGAAACAGTCAGTCATTGCTTATCAACAACTTTAACAAGTCTACACTGTATACTTGTTAACACTTTAAGGAGAACAGTAATTAAGTAGTAATAGTGTCAAAATAACTCCAGATTGAGTCTTTGTAACTCTGGATATGTTCTCTGCCCTGACGTGAATTCTTTCAAACTGTATCTTTTACATTATTTTAACAATTATTAACTCATTTGTGATCCTTCAAGATTCAAAGTATCTTTAATATCCCCAAGTAGGGCAATTTGGTTTACAGCCAGCAGTAATAAATACACATTCAGTTATCACAAGTCAAAGGCATTTCAGCAATAATACAGAGGTGTTAGTCTGTTTGTATTATTGCTGTCAGCTATTTATGTTCCTTAACCTCTAACCAGTGGTGGGCAGAATAGAAACAGTACTCAAGTAAAAGTATTCTTAATAATTAAAATGACTCAAGTAGAAGTACTCATAAACTTGTACTTCAGTAAAAGAATGCCATCAAAAGACTACTCAAGTAATGAGTAAATATGTAATGTTGAAATTATTCAAACCTAATATGTTGTGTTCTAACAGGTTATTTATCTTTAGGTAATAACAATGTAAATGTCACATGAACTGTCATTAATCTAGTGTCAGAACCAGACGAATGTAACAATATATGATGTTAGACACTGCTTTGGATTTACTTACTGCAAGATTTATCGCTTGTTCATTGTCACTGATTTAGTCAATTACTTTGACCAGTTTTGCACATTTCCTTTTTTATTTAGTTGACTTTGTTAAATTTTGTTGGTCATTTTGTTCATTTTTGCTGATTTACTTGTTTACTTTGATCATTTCTGCTCATTTTGCTCCGCATTTTGTTGAATTTTTTTCATTTTGTTGGTTATTTTATTCACTTTTGTTGATTATTTTGTTCATTTCTGCTCGTTCTGTTCTCTATTTGGTTGATTTAAAGTAAATTTGTGCTGGTCATTTGGTTCATTTCTGTTAATTTGCTTCATAATTCTATAGTTTTTTTTTTCTTAGTGTTTGCTTTTTATTTTTGGTTTTTGTTTGTTTTACTTTTTTCATTTCACTCCTATTCATTGGCATGTGGCCAAATGTAATTCAGTGTTTTTTTTTTTTTTTTCCATTACAAATGTAGCGGAATAACATTAAATCGCATTCTTTAAGATGTCCAGTCAGAAGTACATTTTTCTCCCAAAAACTACTCAAGTAACAGTAGTACCCACGTCCACCTGTAAAACTAACGCTAATAAAGGGTCAATACACTACAAATACATAATAAGCAACTAATTAATAAATTAATATCTGTTCGCTAATCAAGTGTTGCCAAACAATTCATATTACATGAGGTAGTATACCTCATGTAATAATATGGCTCTGACTATATGCTCTCTTACCATTTAGTAATAATATTTATACTTACTCTTCCAGTTCTACTAGTCTGTCACTGCTGGATGTGTCCTCAGGGAATGTGTCATTGATGAGCCAGTAGATGAGTGTAATGTCATCCGCACAGTTTGTTAATGCCTTACAGTGAAGATGTAGCAGTTCTCCTATCAGGCAGAACACGTCCACATCCATCACACACAAACAGCCTCAAAGTGAACATTCATTATGAAATCCTACATATGTGTGCATTTATATTAATTTGTGTTACCTGGATGAGCTTTTACTTGGACTTGATGTGGCCCAATGATCTTTGGAGAGCAATCCTCTGACACTGCAGAGGAAATGTAGGTTAACACAAGAGTGTAATTGTACCAAGATATGTCATTTTGTCAAAATATACTTCACCTGGAAATGCATCAGCAAGTAGCAGACATGGGAATGCAAGGGCTGCTAGAGAAACACAGTAGGTAGTCATATCACAGCCATATGAAGTGAAAATCCCTGACAAAGGACCAGTGTGTGGAGTTACCTTGGAAAACAGAGAGCTTCATTTTCCGACTCCTGCGTGAACGTTTGGTTGCTGAATGCCTGTCAGGGATACCTCATGTGTATATATATATACACACACAAAATGAACTTCCCTACACCCACGCACACACAAAATGCCTGGACATACTGAAAACGGGGTTTTCCTCACAATCTAGCCCACATATTTTAGTTTGTTGACACATTTTATGATTGCACTCACACGGTAAATCAGTCATACTGACTAATCCATACCTCATTCTTATGACTCACCAGTATTGATACATCTCATGTGAACAACACAACACTTTTTAAAAGAATCAGACTGAAGAAAATGTTCAAATGTTGATCTAAACCATGTTGACATTTATTCATTTTAAAGAAAACACTGACACAGAATTGAGTAAGTTAGCCCTGTTGTACACAGTGAGGTCTAGGTGAACTGGGTCAAAAACATGGCATATACTGTGAGAAGTACCTGTGAAATTCACCTGCCGTCACCTTTCAACATAAAAATCAGTCAAGTGCTGGCACTGTCTGCACTCACAGTTAAAGGGCCATTGCAGGATGGTTTTCTGGCCTCACTGGATCAGATGCAGCCAGCATCCTAACTTTGGTCTGTGCTTAAGTGGAGGATACAAAGATCTGAGCTGTGCAGGACAAAGTTCACCCAGACTCCTGTAATTATTCACTCACGTACCTCTGAAATGCAGACAGGTTTGGTTTACTTCTCAGGTTCTGACATGTCCATCACTAGTAATAGACTAAAGGTCACTAAGTGGGTTCAGTGTCACGTCCCTGTTCTTAATGATTCAAAGATAAAACGGTTCATCAATAGATTGTTTTATTGGGTAGGATAATTACCACTGACAAAATCTCTGTCTTAATACATATAAAAGATGTAAGAATGGTGAAGACAAGGAAGTTAGTGATTTTTTTTTTTTTATTCAAATCTCCAATGTGAATCATCCAAACTGAGTTAAAAGTGACAAATGGTAAATATGTCTGGTTTTGAAAATATGAGTCTAAAATAACAGTGTGGACATTTTGAAATTCAGTAACATTAACAATTCAGAATTAATAAGTACTGAATGAGGAATCCTATGTTTAACTGCTGTTTCCCCATGATGCAAACAGACCACAGTCCGCATGTAGGACGCTCTTTAATTTCACTTCTGGTAAAAACTTGTCATTGCCTAAAAAGCCAGACACATGAGTGATGATGTATCAAAAGAATCCAAGAGGAAGTCTGGTTTATATATGTTCATTAATGTTGGAGGCACAATTGGGGAGGAATGGTTTATGGAGATTTCTGAGTTTTTATTGGAGAACAATGGGCAGAGATTTTTAGCATCAGAAATGAGGATGAAAACCACCAGAATGACCCTTTAAGTCAGTATTTTAAAAAAAAAACAATTAAGACATCATTTTATAAATTAGTAAAAAAAAATAATAATAAAAAAGAACCTCTGTATTGATTTTAGAACTGCTTTACTAGGCCATAAATGCACAAACCAATAACTGTTGTATAATGATGTAAAGAAATCCTGGGAAATTGAAACAGACATCCAAATTCAGATTACTGGTAAAATTCAAATAATCTGTAAATACAGATGGTGCCTACAAATATGTACAAAAAGTATAGACACTTTATTGATGTTTTAGTTCAATGGTAGGCCCTCAGTCTTTTGAGCCAGTGCATTGTGCTGTCCTCGTACAGTGTGTACGTCCATTTCTGAAAGTTGCAGGTTACTCCAAACCGAGGACATAGTTGATACCTTGAACAAATCCAATAATTACAGGCTGCCAGGCCACCAAGTACCGAAGCCAATCTAAAAGTTGTCCATACATCACATGTGGCCTTTCCCAGCTACAAATACACAGGTTAAGGAAAAATAGCAGTAGTGAATTGAGTTGTCCCTGCAATTATTTTATATGCCATTTTTGGCACAACCTCATCCAAATTCTAGTAAAATCTACATGCAGAGCATCAAAACAAACTAAAATATTTTTTCCCAAATATAATTTTTGGATGGTATGGATCCTTTCCTAAATTTTTGAATACTTATATGATAGTCAAAATGGTTTGAAATGATACTGAATTGCATATATTTTATTGAAAGTGTAAAAAAAAAATAAATCTTCAAACAGGTTCCTAGATCTACAAACTTAAAAAAAAATGATTAGATGAAAGCAGCACCTAACCTCTCTGCAAAACCAAGGGAAATGCTAGAATATAAAAACTAGTGATTGGCATTGCAGGTGAAAGACAGAGCAGAGTGAGAAGGGAAAAAAAGAAGTAGGAAACCAGGCATTCATCCCTTGTTCTTAAAAAAAAAAAAAAAAAATCCCGACTGAGAAACTATAAAAAAGAAAACATGACAGTCGAAACTTCCTCTCAGTTACAAGAACTACGTTTTACTCTGGTGATTCAGCACAAAGGGTTTTTCTGAATGTTGATTAATACTCACCTGTTACTCAAGATTTATTAACATTCATCACTGTGTTTACTATTGTTTACTGCATCTGCACAGTCATTCCACAATGTAAAACTGGTAATAACTAACCATGTGAATATTCAAAGAGAAACAAATTCATGTAAGGAAATCCATCACATACAGTACGTGAGAACATGAAGGATACGGGTTACTGAACATCCTCTTCAGATCCACCTTCTCTTTGCAGTACGGACACATCTGCTTCTTTCCCACGATACACCATCCTCTGATGCAGAACTCATGGAACCTGGAGCTGGAGTTAAGGCTTAACACAGCAGTGTGAGGAGAATATCAACTATGTAATGGCTGAAGTATGACTGGTTTAAAAATATATATATCTTGAAGTGAAACTTAAAAATTAATGCTACTATTAATCAGTCAGTAGAACTGCCTTATTTGGGTATAAAATCACTTCTTGGCATATTGGTTTAAATAGACAGTTAAGTTACTGTAACCAATATGGAGTCACTAACAGATTGCAGATCATATTGGAACTTAAGGCAAAGATCAAAGAGACTAGTCACTGCTATATTTTGCAAATACATGTTCCATCTGTCAAGAAAAAGTAACAGCTGCTGATTCATCCGAGTATTGTTAAGTACTGCTTGGAAGTGATGCCAGTTTGACAGTGTTCAACTAAGTTCATCTGAGAAAATAACCTAAACCTAAGTTTGAAGAAATCAAACAAAATATAGCCCTGGCAACAGAGAAGCCTACATGTTATTTACAACTGGCATGCACCAGATAACTGTAAGGGAAGTACAGCGAGTCCAGTCATAACATCAACACTCACATAAAAGGTCAAGGTAACTCAGCGCACAGTTAAGTTCCAATGCAAAGCGACTGAACTTCTCTTTTGGTGATTAAAGTGAAGCAGTAACACAACAATAGGTGTAGTTCGCGCTCATATCTTAAAAGGATACACATGGTTGCAGGTCAATCTGTATGTGTTCTCAATAATCCCCTCCTCGTTAACATCAACGAGGATGGGTTGACCGCACACTGCACAGATGTTATCAGAGAGGTGTTTTGTTGGCATTCCCGATGCGCTGTAATACTAAATGAGAAAAGAGAGCAGCAGGTGAAATGTGAACTTCATCTTCAACAGAAACACTGCATGTGCAGTTGTTCTACTTACTCCTACGGTTGAAGCCATGAAGTCTGCACACATCTCTGCAAAGTCCCGTCCAAGGACTCCATAGTACAGACCGTAGAATAACAGAGAAACACCAAAATCCATTGCATCCTCTGGTTTTATCCTGATAGAGAGGGCAGTCAAAGCTAAGAACAACAAACACTTCTTCAACATGTTTTCTCAGGCTTCCAAAAAAATAAATAGCTTTCTTAATAATCAAGCATTCTTGAAATTATAAACTCTTGCGTGAACTATGTTCACTTAAGGGGGGAACTTTTTTTTTTTTTTACTTCTATTTGTATTATTTATCTACTTGTTTTCATTGCATAGAAATGCAGTCTATTAACTTACTATGTACATCAAGATTTTGCATATCTACCAACAGATATACTCAAAATCTGTTGCATCTTAAATAAGACATTTCAAAGATACGCATGTAGTTCTTTGCACTGTAGTTCTTTGAAAATTTACTAGATGTAGGTCTGAACAGTGTCACATTTGACATTTGCTTATCTGGACTTAAGCTTCTGTAATGACAATGCATATCTATGTAACAGTTTACATTATATAACATTTTATAAGCAGGTAATTACAAAGTTGAGTAAAAACAATCCAGGAAATCATAAATAGCCCTTTTACAACAACAGGGAGCTGCTGTGGTTGCAGTTCCTGAACCCGGTCCTGAGCATAATACACCAAGTAGGAACTAAAGAACTATAGGTTCTTTTCTTGTCCTTTCCACTGGCCAAAACACGTAAAACTATGAAACTGATGGAACTTTTCACATAAATGAAAAGCTAGTTTCAAGGAAATGTACTGTCTCATTCTCAATTATTTTATCTGTCACTATTGACCTTTAATTGAAGCTCTTTCAATGGCACTGTCCTCTTGCACCTCCTTCTTCAGCTGTGGTTTAATGAGA
>JAQQAE010016196.1:0-11828 GCA_029823295.1 Pseudamia nigra
CCCAAAACAAACAACAACTGACAGAGACTGTGGTGAAAACCTGGAAAAGCATCACAAAAGAAGAATGTAAAAGTTTGGTGATGTCAATGGGTTACAGGCTTCATGCAGTTATTCCAAGTAAAGGATTTGCAACTAAATATCAAGTATTATTCACTTTAACATATTTTGTTCCCATATTTTTGCTCACCTAAAATTTTGGTGTTTTTGTTACAAATGATGCTATCTTCTAAGTTTATTAACCGATTTTGATGTAAATACCTGGAAGTAAAAGCTGAAATACTGATCTTTTGTCTCATTCATCGTTTGATGTCAAACCCTGATGTTTTCAGTGTACAACAAAAATAAAGGAATTGGCCTCGCTGTTCCAATATGTTTGGAGGGCACTATATTGTCTTCGTAGTGTATTCCATTAAATATAAGTTGAAAAGGATTTGCAAATCATTGTATTCTCCTACTTCATTGGAATTAGGGTTTGTAATTCGTATTCACTGTTGCAACTGGAGAAGAAGAACTCAGGGGTGAATGTAAGCATTTTTAGAGAAGGCTCGCCAAATGGCTCTTATCATGGATGCAGGCAATTGAAACGGGAAAGAAGGAATGGGCTCATTTTAACATACTGAAAATGAACAAGTATAGGTTATTACTACAGCTACACTTATTCCTAAAGTGGACAGGGAATGTTGGAAATCTCCTCCTTTTTAAAGATTGCTCTTAATATAGTTCCTCTTGTTCCTCAATGAACAATAAAGCTTTTATCTGTTTTAATCAAATACACATGGAGATAAAATAAGTCATGCTGACAGCTTTAAACGCAAAACTGTGACCAAAACAGAGGGGTAGAAATTTGACAATGAAATGAATGTTTCATTTGGCCTGTGAGGATGTCAACGGAGACATCAGTGTGTCTGTTACCGACGCTGGGACATATTGCTGTACAGACAATACTGACTGACATGAACGCCTCTTCTTACTGCAGTCACATGTTGTTAGAGTAACTTGATCAATGTAGACACTAAGACCCTCAATCGTCAGGATGCCCAGCTCCATTTGTCTGTGAATGTAAGGTAAAACCTGTGTCGCTGTCTGATCCACTGGCTCTTGGAGTGGGCACCTGCGTCTGTTGGCCTCTCTGTCGACCCACAGGACATCTGGTCCCAGCTCTCACTCTAATTCAAGAACAACGTTTTATAGGTTTCTTGTGTGATGGCTGCGTGTTAAATAATTGTGTTGCATAATCAAGTCCACCAGGGATTATTGGTCGATTGTTCTTCGTGCGTTTGAAGAAGAGAGGCATCTTCTTTCAGGAATGGAGTACGAATGGTTTTGTCCAATTCCTACTTGGTCCCTGTTGTTTTTTTTAATTACTGACCCTTCTAATTACACTGTCATGCTTACATTGCAGCCCTTCTCAGCCTTATCCTGTAAATGTGTACCTTTTTTTTCCACTTTGCCAGGAGAGTACACAATGGCATCTAAACCTCACCCGCCTCTGATGAAGAAGCACAGTCAGACAGATCTGATAAGCCGTCTAAAAAGCCGGAAGATCCTTGGAGTTGGGGGCGAAGATGACGATGGGGAAGTGCACCGCTCAAAGGTCAGAACACTTGTCCTCATCATAATTCTGCAAAATAGCTCTGCTAATGAACATAAGCACACACGTTAGTTCATGTTATATAGTCATCAGACATTTAAAAACTATTGCAGAAATCCATATTCAGAAATGGCACAATTGAAGTTCCATTCATTAACCCCAGGAAAAGACTCTTTAAAGCTACAATGGACGACTGATTGGCTCATCACTCTAATCGTGTCCCACTGTGTGCATTCACTCTTTGTGCTTCAGTGAATCTAGATCACGTAATCCCATGAGCCCCCACAGCTCCATCGAGATGTGACTGGCTCCCCAGGGAGACTTCCAGCCTTTTGCGTCCCATGTATTATACTCCTGGTTCATACGTATTTTTACATTGCTGTTAACTGGGGACAGTGATGAGCAAACACACACAATAGAGCACGTGCCAGGCAGCAAGCACAGAAACCCATAAACATGTTATTTGGTTTCATAGCTCTCGAATTCCAATATTACAGTAATTTTTCTCCTCATCACATTGCAATAGAATGAGTGTAGATGGTGCAGCCTGTTCCTCACTGAAATATTAATCTAGCAAGTGGGAGATGGGAATGGAATAGAAGGAAGCAGGGGTGTGGTGGTGTCTGGTAGCTCGTGATGCGACATCAGCCCGCTTTTCTCAGCCTCCCTCAGTATTCGTTTACCCTCTTCATGTCTTTGGAAAGAATGCCAAGACATACCACTCAGATTTTTTTTTTTCACAGACCATACAGATAAATATACCGATAGAGAAATATTTGTCAGTTCCAATGATAACTTCACTTGAAAAACACTTGACCACCATGAATTTTTAGTTTGTGTCTGTGGTTCTGAGAATGGAGTCTGTGAAGGAACTTGTCACACATTATAAAATCTGCATTAAAGGTGCTGTGTACAGTGTTGGTAAACTAGCTAGAAGCCGATCGTTCGTAGCAGTCCGCTTTTTGTGTTTGGGCAGGCGACCTGGCAGTCAACACAGCTTGTAACCTCATAATTTATAACCTCATAAGCTCACGCACACTTGCGGAGTTGAAAATGGGCATAGCGTTCGCTACTACAGAGCTGGTAACCACACTACAGCCTGCGTTTCAGATTCCTTCAGCATCTTGTACAGGTAGGAAAAGGACAGACATACTAGCTTGACAACTGTGAGGTTGTAAGCCGTGTTGACTGGCAGGTCACCTGTTTAATAATGTATGTTGGTCTGCCATGAACAAACAGCTACTAGCTATTGCTAACATTGTCAACAGCACCTTTTAATAGAGGTACATAAGCTTTTAAAGGTGATCACACACTCTGCATGCCATGCCATGTAAATGCTAGTTAGCATAGCTTAACTTACCTGCACAGAAGAAAATCGGCAACCTTGTCGCGGCTTTTCAGCTCTTTTAGAGTCTTCAGCTCACGCCTGTTTTCAAAAGCAGAACCGGTATTTATTCGGGTCTTGCTCGTGACGTCAACCTCGTGATGCTATTGACGTTTTTACTGGCTGACCATAGTTTCAGTCACCCTTCTGCTCAAATGTAAATATTCTGAATATTTTGGATCTGTAAAATATATTACAGTAAATTTGAGATTTACCCCATACAAGTTTAAATCTAGCTGCAAGCAGCAATAACGTGTAATCACAGATTGTGCTAACATTTAAATGCACTTTTCTAAATGAAGAATTTAAATACTGTAAGTTTGGCAGCAATGGGATCTGAACTTTGGACCCGTGGATTGCATCAAACTCCGTACTGCCTCAATATTAGACAAATGCATGAATGTGTAGATAAAAGAAATTTAAGGTCCAGAATTTTCTTTTATAGTATTTTATTTTCATCCAATTTTTTTAAGCAAACTTTTCACAGTTACAGTAATAACACAGGACAAATAGCAAAGCAAAGTATAAAAATTCTTATGCATATATGTTCTGGCGAATGTCAGTATGTAACGGTAGCATGAAGAGATCATAGAGTGAGCTACAGAACGGAATGTTTTACTTTTATGATGTGGGAGCCACATTGATGTACAGATTTTTCAGTGAGCATTTGTCTCAACTCAGAATTTAAGTTCTAGCGTCTAGAAATAGGCGTAAGCAATCATGTTATTAGTGTTATTACTATGAGAACGACCATGAAAAATGATCTGACCTGTGAAGTTTCAGAGCAGTAACTGTGACAGTAGAAACTAAACTGTTGCTTTGTTCACTTTAATGCACCTGCTCTCTTACAACATGCTGTTATTTTTGAGTTCTTCCAGTTATCCTTGACACAACTACTTGTGAATATGAGGCTCATGCGATTTTAACATTAAAGTTAAAAGTGTTGAAGGAATTGGATTGAGAGGAAACAGTTGGCTTTTTCCCCGGTGGACCCTGTAAACAAAGACGGGATATGCTCCTGTCGTCCAAAGACCGTCTCTTCCTGCCCATTTTACAGCTTAGAGATAAGAATACTGTTTCCAGCACTGCACTGAAGAGAGGCTTTCGTTACCATATGTAAATAGAACTGTGTCAAGGGATATTGTTTCTCGACTGTTATGTCAGATTCATTTTCTTTAACAAGTAGTAGCTTATTTTGGTGCTAAGGTTGCAAAAAGCGAGATGTGATGTTGTAAAACTAGGTTTGCATACATAAGAGAACCCCAGATGGTTTGCTTGTGTTTTCTTTTCCTGAGGGCTACTGTTCCAATGCATGAAACATGATTGTGGTCTTGGTTAATGAGTCTGTGAAAACTGACAAAATCCATCAGTACATACACAAATGATGAGATTTTTGGTTAGTGAATGATGAATTCCATTTAACCTGAACATTGTTCTTGCTTTCTGCTGGAAAATGTGCTCTTTGTTTACTGAAGTAGCTGACTGAGTGATTGATTATGAAGCCAGTGTGCAGCAGCTGTGATTAAGCATCTCTTTACGAACAGCATTGTGTATTTCTTCCTTTTTCCTGTTTCTCCCTCTCTCCAACTCCCTTCCGCCACTGTGCCATCAGATGACGCTCAGTTCCCTTGAGTATTTCTCATGCCAGTCATGAATATTTATGTGTTCCTGTCATAAACAACCCCTGAAACCATGGCACAGGAAGACTGATTCACCTGGTCATGTGATCACAGCTGGTACAAACAAACCCAAGTACAGGCACATCAGCTGCGTGTGGCACGTCTCATCTGCAGCTCCATATCTTAATATTTTAGACAGTCCTGTGAAAAACCGTATTTATTGTTTAAGGGGTTCTGTTCTGATATCAAAATTGACTTGATTCTTCAGCAAGATGCAGCCTTGGAGAATTTAATAAAGGACAGAGGCTTCTTTTTCTTCCTTTTAATTACCATATTTTCCGGGTTATACGTTGCGGTTTTTTGCATAGTCTGGCTAGGGGAGCGGCAAATACACCGGAGCGACATATATGCAAATTATTTCGAGCGTTCGTTGTTTGTCACACTGACAGCCACTAGAGGTCACTCTAGGCTTGTGTGCCTGCATCCGTATTACTGACAATTTAAAATGTAGATATTACCGGTAACAACCATACCTGCCATCAGCTTAACATCAAACGTGTGCCGACACATTTGTGCGTCACTTACCGGGTGAAGAGGGGAGGCGAGCCCCGAGCTCTCGCTTCTGGCGTCAAGTGCACGGCTGCTCGCGACCCGATCCGGGAACAGTGGCGGGTGGGGAGTTTGACTGGGGCGGTACACGTGTCAAACGGTAACGCAGGTGTCTTTGGGCGAGCTCAGGGAGGACAGAAACCTCCCGCCAAGCAGGCAGGCAAAAGCTCGCTTGATCGTGATTTTTCAGTGTGAATATAGACAAGGGTCGGTCAATATGGCCTAAAAATAAAATCTCAGATTTTTATTTATTTATTTATTTTAATTTGATTCACGATTTTTTTCCACAAAAAATTCAATTTATGATTTTTTTTTCCTGCTTTTTCCCCTGTGTTTTAGATACTGGAATAAGTTTGTTGTGATGCTGCCTTTTGTGGCAATGGGCTTTAGACAAACTTTGCAGTGTGCAGTCACTTATTCCACATCTGTCACCGCAAACCCAATCCAGTCCCGAACCACTGACAATACTATTCTTTTTAGCAACAAACTTCTCACTCTCATTAGCAATAGCCATGTTGTTGTTGTATGTGCATCTCTGTTAAGGAAACAAGGTCGAGTGAGGACGCTAAGGAAGCTCCTGGGGACAAAAGATGCGCTGTAGCAAAAGGATAAAAAAAAACTCTTATTTTATAAATCGTATGCAACAAAAAATTCCAATTAATCAATAAAAACAATATTTTGCCGAGGCGTAAACTCTAATGTCCCAGGGTTCATGCTCATGCAACTTAAGTATGTGTTTACTGGGGGTCTGCAACCTGTGGCTCCAGGGTCACATGTGGCTCTTTGAACCCTCCCCTGTGGCTTCTGTGGATTTGTCCATTAATAAAAGTAATACATTATAATGAATCCAAATGAGAAAAAATGTGCAAAATAAGCAGAAAATCATCAAAAAGAAGAAAAAAAGGACTACATAATAAACAAAAATCTAGACAATATTGCAAATGATCTGCAAAATGAACAAAATCAAGGTCAAACAGTATATTAAAAACTAAAATTCTGAACAAAATTATAAGCTCAAGATGAGTCTGAGCAAAATAATCAAGAAAATGACAAAAATTCTGAATTAACTGACTGAAAATGGAAAATACAAAGTGTAAACTAAACGAATATGAACAAGAAAATGAACAAAAACAAATGAGACAATGAGTGAAATAGTCCATGAAAATCAAGCAAATCCACAAAAATAATCCAGGAAATTAACCAAAATTTACAAAAATAAACACAATAACTTCTAAAAAATTAACAAAAAATGAACCAAATAATCTGCACAATGAACAAAAATGACAGTCATCAAGGAATTTCACAAAATATATATATATTTTTAAATCAACAAAATAAACCATATAATAAACAAAATGAACCAAAAAAAAAGAAATAAGAAATTGGTGTTGCCAGTTAAAACATGCATCATATGTCATGTGGTATGTAAATGATTAAAATATTTTTTGTGGCTCTAGACATCTTTTTGTTTTTTCTTTCTGTGTAAAAATGCCTGTGTAGATTGTAAAGGTTGCAGATCCCTGGTGTAGGCAAATTAAATCGCATTGATCTGTGCCACTAAAGCAGCTTTGAGAATTGAGTGGAGTGACAGGAATAAAATGGTTGCCCTCTTGGTTATTTCTTGGTTATCAGTGAATATCACAGAGTAGGTTAACATAAATACCATAATGCTTTCAAACGTGCATGCGTTAGAATGAGGCACATATTTAATGCATGAATGAGTTAGTTGTATGTTTTTCCACAGGCCTTTGTAAAAGCCTCAGAGAAAAACGTGATTGTATGTTACGCGAGTGATTTATTTTTTTTTCTTCTTCTTCAATTAAATCCCACTCATATTAATTACAGTGTTATTTCATGGCCTGATTTGATGCTACTAGATGGAATACAGCTGGTTTGGAAAAAACTTCTAATTCCGTGCATAATAAGATTTGCATTTGCATAGGAGGAAGTGATGAAAGGCAAAACCCCTGTCTTGATCTTTCTAGTACATTACAGGAATTATTGCCTTTCATTCACTCTGACATTTCACAGCTTGTCAGGCAGAGATCTGATTTCCAATTGATAGCTACGTTATTTATCTTCTCTGACTTTGTGCTTTTCATGCTTCAGTTATTTTTACTTTCAGTGATGCTAAATCTGACTATGACACAGGACAGTTCTGTGTGAAGAGAAGTTTAGTCATGAAGGAAAGTATTGAAGTCGGGCAACAATGGGACCTTAAGGCTTTTGATGAAGAATTTAACTTTATAGCCAGAACACAACAGCGTCTTTGAGGGTTTCTTATCAGGCACAGAACTTTTCTTCAGTCGTCCGCCTTGTGGGTTATCTGGGACAGGTGGTTTATCTCCCTGCACAAACGTGTCCACGTGTGAAGTCTGACTGAATGTTTCATACAATATAATTATCAAGTGTAGTTTAATACGACTTCTCAGCTGCAGGGCAGTTGGACACAACACAAAACATACTGCATGACATCTGACACATGATTTTTGTCAAGTGCAAAGATATGTTCATTGGCTAAAATTGGCTAAAATTATTAAAACACTTTGCATATTTAAGAGGTTTCCGTTTTTGTTGAATTGGCCATTTAAAATACACATAAAATGAATGAAATATATAAGTCATCATTATGCTCTATAAACCATAGAACAGAGCCATCATAAGGAGATTTAGGTCATTTTCCTTACAAAATACAAGCTAGGCCTATTGAACTGTCAATGTCACACAGCCATGTTCCTTCAAAGAAGAAGCTAAATTACTTGTGCAGATGTGATCATGTCAGAGTTGGATACAGCTCTGTGATGGCTCAGGTGAAAACGAAGCTAACTGGTTAGCAACGGGTTTGAATATAGGCCCTTTGTGATGTTGTCTGTCAGATCTTCCAGTAATTTTGCCCCCACTGTAGTGATTATTAGTTCAATAGTTTTTCACAAAACATAATTTCTGCAGATTACGGCACCGCTAATTATATGATATAACATATAAAAACTAGAAAGCATTCAGAGTGCAAACCTCTGCCACGGTAGCTCACTTTGTCTTCATAGTGAAAACCTACCATTATCATTTTAACTTATGCTCATTTCCCCCATAGTGTTATCGCACTCAGAAGTAACATTATTAAATGTACACTCCTGATCAAAATTTTAAGATCAGTTGAAAAATTGCAAGAATGTAAATTTCGCACTGTTGGATCTTAAGAAGGTTCTAAGTAGTGCTTCAAAATGCAAAAAGAAGGAATGGGAGTGAGACAAGGAAAAAATTTGAGTAAGCAATTTATTGCAACCAACCATTAAACTGGAATACGTGACACGCGTCTTGGGTGCATGGGTATGCTTCACTGGACTTTTCACAGATAAAATCACAAAAAGTGCATACAACATGATCGAGACTAAAAAAGATGTGAACATAAGTTTACCCAAAAACAGTTTAAAACCAGTGCGTCTTCTGCTGCCTCTTAAAACTCACCACACTGTCAGCAGGTCTAATGCCAACAGGAGGAGCGGTTGTCATATTCTCCTAATGTGTCAGTTCACAAGTAGAATCACTCATAGTCCAGCAGATGCATTAATATCACCCCCACAAGCCAGTAGAATTATAAACAGTTTGAAATTATGTATACTCAAGCATATTTTTTGCATGGCCCCCATAAGCAGCTGGCCAATATTCCTGACGAGCATGATCAGAAAACTGACTGTGTATTTACAGGTTTCTGTTATATATTTTTGAAGGTTTTTTTTTTTTTTAGAATGACATGTATTTCAGCCAATCAGTGCATTTTCTGATGAAAAGTGGGCAGGTCCAACACTTTGCAGGAAAAACCAAGCATGTGTGTCAGAGGTACAAGGAGCCCTGGCAAAATCAGTAAAAAATCATCACACTAATAGACACACAGGTCATACAGATATAAATTTAACTGTTGAAATATAGGCCCTTTTAAACACACTTAAAAAGGTACAGCCTTAATGATAGGTATTTACAGTTTTCTTTTAAATAAGACTAAAAATGAATGATTCATCTATTGTTGAATGTGTCATCATTTCATGTTCTGTTGCTCCACGAATTGAGTAATAAATTAGTTCAATGATACATCGCTGTATCACTGCTGTCATATCACTGATTTATGTGCAGTATTTTATTTACATGAAAGTGGACAGAAAGGATGGATTATTTCTGTGTTGTTCAGTTCTTATTTTTGTGCATTTCATTGGCTTTGCTCAGTCTTTAATAGAGCAGAGCCAAATAAGGAAGTTCAGTGATAATCTGTGATAAGACGCTTATCTGAACACTTGAGAACAAAGGAATGTTTGGATGTGTGTGATAAGAGTCTGAAAATTAAGTAGTATTCAACTGATGTGTGAAACTCACTCAGGGACAGTGTGGCAGATTTTACTTTTAATGTTCTCCCACTTACTGATTTATGCTTTCACTATTACACAGTTAATGCAGTGCAGCACTAGAATTAAGTTCATTTGTAGCAAATGCAGGTTTTCCTTGGATGCATACAGTACTTATGCCATCCAGAAAGATGTTGAGAGTGTTGAAGATGTTAATCTTCAGGGGGTGATTAACGTGAAGACATTTACAGTGTCTAATTATCCTCTTAACAGGTCCTTCTCTCACATCCACTACCACGCTTCTTTACTCTCTAGTACTGTGTTTAATGTGCTCTACTTCAGCTGCTTACAGTAGCTGTTTTATAAATGTTACTTACACCTACATCAAGGGCATTTTATTCTAGTTTATGCAATGCTTTGTTGAAAGCTAATGTAATAGATTTCTGTTAGGGAAAAGAACACTCATGTCATCTTTTTTTTGTTTTACTTTGTTCACAGATCAGTCAGATGCTCGGAAACGAGATTAAGTTTGCAGTGCGAGAGCCGATCGGGCTGAGGTGAGATTTCTGCTGCTTGATATCTGAACAGCTCATAATTAACACAGCAGACTGTTTAAGGTCATCTGTGTATCACTTCCAGTCACGCTCAACATGTTGTAATCTCTTAGAAGAAAACAATCTAAATTGGTGCAGAAATGATTACTTATGAATATGTCGTCTGTCTTTTTAGGGTTTGGATACTCGTTTCAGCAGTGGGGTTCACAGTCATGGCCCTGATGGTAAGTTTTAAAGCTTTAGTAGAACAGACAGTGTTTACATAATGCACCACTATGACAATTATGAGGCTTATGGTGGTTTTGGGGTATGGCATTTTGAATGAGTTTGACATTGGCTATGACAGGGTTCTGCAACCTGTGACTCATGTAGCTTTATCCAGAAATAGAAGTAACACATTATAATAAAATAAGCACAAAATCAACAACACAAAGAAAAAAAACTACCTAATTAGAAAAAAATCCAGACAAGCTGAAGACGATCTACGGTACAAAATGAAAGAAATAATCAAGATCATCAGGATTTAACAATGTGACTGTTCAAATGATAGAAAATGAACAAAAAAATTGAACTAATAATGATATGTATGTGATTCCAAATGTTAATGGTAGGTTTTTTTTGGTCAAAGAATCCAATAATGGGGGTCAAATAAATTTATGAATATTACTTTTGGTGCAATAATTTTTATGGGGAAATGAGCATAGGTTCAAATGTTATGTTTTCACTATGAAGAGAAATTGAGCTACGTTGGTGGAGGTCTGCACTCTGAGAGCTTTCTAATTTTATGTATATTTGTTATATTATACTGTATATGCAGCTGTAGCATAATCCGCAGCAGCCAGAACTGAGAAGATGGGGGGTGAAAATTAGATACATGTAGCAGTGTTGTTTTTTTTTTTTTTTTAAGAGGCTCACCTTGAATAAACATGCATAAGGTTCTCTCCAGGTTTCTAAAACAGAGATATGATATTTGCATGTGATACTCAAGTCAATCCAATTTTATTTGTAAAGCGCCAATCATAATTGAATATTATCTCTAGGCGCTTCACAACTCAAGGCTAAGACCTTAAGACTAGACAGAGAGTAAACCCAACAGAACCACTGAGACCAAGCCAAGGGCAACACGGACGAGGAAAAACCTCCTTTTAACGGGAGAAAAAAACCTCCAGCAAACCAGCGGCTCAGGGTAGGCGGCCATTTGCCTCGGCTGGTTAGGTTAGTGGACAGAGGAGAGACGAAAGAAAAACAAAGTCAGTGTAAACAATGTGTAATTTTTTTTTACATTGTCAGCCTGTAAAACTCAGTGGTCACAATCACCAGAACTCACTTTCACCCACTTTACAGCAATGGCTTTTTTTTTTTCTTTTTTCTTTTTTTCGGCATGTTGTTTTGTGTTCTTCCACTTGGCACAGATATAAGCAGGAAATTCACATGACTGCAAAACAAACATTTGGGAGAGTAAATAGGACACCAAACAGGGTAATTCTCAATAGGAGGATAGATTTGTCTAACGTGCACCAGAAAATGCACAAATAAATACTGCGTATGAGAAAAATGCAATTCAGTGCTCAAAACAAAGCCCAAGGTCTAATATTTGTCTGTTTTAATTGATGTTTATTTCAACATTTGTGAAAAGCTATCAGTTGTAAGGTAAAAAGAATCAAATACACTCAACAAAAATATAAACGCAACACTTTTGTTTTTGATCCCATTTTTCATGAGATGGACTCAAAGATC
>JAQQAE010016197.1:0-11828 GCA_029823295.1 Pseudamia nigra
CTCTCTTATCTTTTTAAATGGGTGAACTTGCACATTTTTACATTTCCCAATAATTATTGTCCCCACTGTATATGCAGTGATTTTTTTTGTACCCATTAAATGCTTCATTGTGAAGTTACTGAATATTATTTGTGGCATCTCTTTTTGTTGTTGCACTTCATATACGGTCCCACAGACTTGACTTTGCATTGGTCTCCTAGAGATCAATATACTGTAATTCATGCCACTGAAAGGAGAGATTATGTCAATAAAACTCCAATTGGAGCTTTTTTGTCTACTTCACTACGATTAGAGGTATCATTTGTCTCTTAACAACTTACTGTTTATGGACTATTGATCACAGTGCAGTGAATGTGTGAGTCGCTGTCTAACTTTGCCGAAGTCTTGTGCCCAGATGTATTCATTTTAAATGTGTAAGTAAATACAAATAAATAGATTGAGAAAATTCTGTGCCTGTCATTGTTACAAAGCAAAAATAACAGACTTTTTAGAGATATATGGCAGAAGAAATGCTACAAACTTTTGATAATCTTGTAGCATATGCTGCATTCCTGTAGATTAAACTAGCTAACAGTATACAAAGTAAGGTGATTGATGAAGTGAAAGAGGATGGCTGTTCACCCACTGGTAAAACAAACATTAGTTGGAGTGCACAGACTACACATAACCAGGAATATTACATTTGATTTGCCATGTAATCAGCTCAGAGGGAATTTTGTTTCTTTTACAACAAGGGTAAAAATCTGAATATTTTCTGCCTGCAAGTATAATCAGTGAGACAATTATACCCGGGTTTGGTAGCACCATGCTTGACTAATTCCCAAAACTCATATTCTGACTATTTTCCTTAGGCTGAGGGCCTAAGGTGTGTTGGTCCCCCAGTTGCCGAGAGTCCCCCAGTTTGGGGACTCTAGTGTTTAAGAGGTCAATGTCGGCTTTACTTTTGGCATTTATTTTTTATGAATGTCATGGAAGTCTTATGATGGTTGTGCATTTCCATATGTGGCTATAACTTTGCCTGTTATGTTGCATTACTTTGCTGCTGATGTTGCTGCTTTCTTGGCAAGGGTGCTCTTGTAAAAGTTATTTCCAGGTTAAATAAAGTTTGAGAAAATACAGACCTTCATACTGAAGCAATTATATACCATCATACAGTGGCATACAGTATCTTTAGAAAAACAGTTGTGCTTTAATAGGTATCAAAATATATAATATTCTTGCTGCCAGAAATACTACAAAATGCTGTTCAGAATGTGTGGAGAGGGAACCCTGTTAACTGTGCATAACCTTTTTTACTATGAGTAGCTTTATAACACAGCAGTTAATATGATTAACGCTTTGTTTTGAAAAGAGGTAATGTTAAAGTTGTCAGCATCGCTATTTATTTAAAGTTCTGTTTTTATTCTGCTGCAGTTTCCATCATAAAGTTTACGTTGTGCTGCTCTTTCATGCATACTGATTCCTTCATATATTATAAGTTATGGGGTGAAGAAAACTCTACTGGTTAAAACTTTCACTGTATTTGTCTTCTTCTTTTAGAACAAGCAACAAGCCTATTTTAGTCACGCATAAATTAAACCATGATAGTTCTAGAACATATGTTTGATCATACTATGAAGTGCCAGTCCTTCTAAACAGGGCACTGAATCAACCATACTTCAAATTCACACACATTTCATAAAATCATTTCAGATGATGTGGAAGTATTTATTTTTGCGAATACGCAGTCGTTCAATTCACAGAGAGCATAAAGTGTTCAAGACCTGTTATAATGCTTATTAATTGAAGCGCACCATTGTAATTAAACGCATGCAGTGCTGTATGCTGCCGTATGTCTGAAATATGGTGAGATATTTTCCATTTGACTGCCTTTTTATGGTGAGGAACAATGAGTCGATAGCTCACAAGTCACTGTCAAGTGTTGATGATTTTCAGAATAAATAAGGAAAAAATATATTTCATTTTAGTTTTCCCTCACTCTTGCAAAAAAAAAGTTAGTGTGCATGAAGCAGTTGCACATACCCCTTTTATACTGAAGTGATGATGATGAAATGTTACCTCATTATGTCATTATGGGTTATGTCAAGCAGCTGAAAAACGGCAACTAATATAATACTCAGAATTAATCAAATAATCATTACACTCCTCAGCACTTAACCCCTGCTCTGCCTCTTTATGGCAGCTCCATGTTTGTCTTTTTTCATTCCTTTTTCTTTCCTGTCTTCCCGTCTTCTCCTCCATCACTTGTATTGACTGACGACAGAGCTAGATGGAGGCTTTGGCAGCTGAAGGAAGAAATGAATATTTAAAATTGGGCATCTTTCTTGGTCCGCTCTCTGCTTCCCATTGTCTATGTCTGTCTCCCCCTGGGGCCCGGATCTTCCACTTCCTCTCAGTGTGGTGTGGTTTAAGTGCGTGCGGGTCTGTGTGTGTGTGTGTGTGTCGGGGTGTGTGTGTGTGTGTGTGTCTATGTGTGTGGCATGTCTTGGCTTGCGGTTTTATATTGGCATTCTAAGGCAAGTGTAGTCAGCCGATGACACTTAGCTGTCAGCATGCAGCATTAATGAGCGCAGTGACACGCACAAACACTCACCCCACTCTCACACACATGCAGTATTCTCAAGGGAGATCAGCAAATGATCACCTTCTCCTCTCCATTTATTTTTGTATACCGTCCAGAAGTCTTTCAAAATAAAAAAAAGCTTTCCATTTTCTTTAACCTTTCATTTCAAGCGTCACTCATTTCTCTTTTGGCTTCTTCCTCTCCCACTGTCTCTCTCAAACTCTCTCCATCTTCATTTCTTTTAAAGTCGGTCTCTCTGTGTTGTGTATGGGGTCTCAGTGTAATATGTGTTAGTCAGCTGTAAACCCTGCAGACACATATCTGACAACTCTATTAATACACAGTCAGCCAACACCAGCCTCTCCCTCTGTGAACTTGTATGAATGTGTACACATGTGTGGATGTGAGTATGTGTCTTCTTTGTTCTTGTATCCTCCACCCCAGGTAGTGACTTGGACTCTACCCATCTTCCTCCCCATGTGTAGAAGAAGTGCAGAGTACAGTATATACTCTAATGCAAAAGCGAACAGAACTGCAGGTTTTTGTGTATGTGTAAACTGACCATCTGCATATAAACAGCTGTTTGGAAACACACTTGTCCATGTGGGAATACTGAAATAAACATGTGCAATCCATACATGCATTCAGGGAATTAGCTGTCAGCTGATCCCTCTGCTCTCCAGGTCTCTGCAGAGATTTGTTTGAAAGTCCTAAAACATACAGATCTCTAGTTACAGAGAAATCATGCACAAAGTCACACACACACACATACCGGCTCCCTGACACTACAGGGAGTCTGCAGCAACTGACAGATTTAATGGGAGAACAAGCTGTAATCTCACAGAATCCATTCAAAGAGGGATTACATTCTAATCTGTGGATGGAATAGCCTTTCATCTCTCTCCCCTCTCTCAGTGCCTCTCAGTCGATCTGTCTCTGTCTGTTTATCCATCTCTATCTCTTCCTGCCCTAAAGCTGCGGCAATCCTTTTAGCAGCCCTGTTTTTTATCAATCCCATCCTTGATTTCATTTTTTTTCTTTCCATCTGAATACCACAGTCGTACATACTCACATTGATGCACGCCCTCGCACAGCTGTGTCACCTCAGCAGCACTTAACTGTCAATCAGCAGTGATTGCCCTGACAAGAACATTGCTATGCTCACAATTATACTCACATATATGTGCACACACAAGAATTACGCTGTTTTTCAATCCCCAACAATTATGATGAATTTTAAGTGCTTTGGAAGCCCGTCTTATCTTAATGATGTTGTTTAAGTTCTAAATTGTTCAGATATTGCTTCATTACAGCATAAACTGTAGTTAAATTGGGTTTTTCTATGGAGTGGAGCCACTGTTTCCAAATTACTCTCAATGACCAATGTCTTTTAAAACACATTCATACAATTTACATGTATGAAGCTCAAACAAATAAGGGAACACTTAAATTAAATGTTAACACTTGATATTAAAAATCTTTACTGATATACATTGTGTACTTTGTCAAGACCAAAATATACAGTACCAACAGTGATCAATTGAAGCCAACTTCCCCCACAATTATGTTCAAACTCATCTTAAAACGAAAGTGAGAAATTGAAAGCACAGACTCATCCATCTTGCATAAATTGTAATGTGAAAAACCTCCACATTTCTGTATGCACTCCTGACACCATCTGGCCATGTTCCTGAAGAGTCTGCAGGTGGTTTCCCTGGGGGATCTCCTCCCAGACCTGGATCAGGCCATCAATGAGCTCCTGGCTCCAGTCTGCAGTGGTAGCTGGCGTTGTGAGCACAGGTCTCACTAGAGGACATCAGACACTCATGCCACCTCCATGGAGTTGGTTTCTGACCTTTTGATCAGAAACGTGCACACCTGCAGCCTGCTGGAGGTCATTTTGTAAGCGCCTAGCGGTACTCATCCTGTTCCTATTTGTGAAAAGTTGCAGATACCTGCTCTGCTGCTGGATTGATGCTGTCTTATGACCCTGTCCAGCTCTCAGGGTGTAAAGACCCATCTCCTGCTATGTCCTCCACGCTCTTGAGACTGTGCTGGGAGACAAAGCAAACCTTCTTGTGACCATACGTATAGATGTGTCATCCTGGAGGAGCATTATTTCATGCTACCAGTGGTAGCAAAGTCACTAGCCGAGTATAAAACTAACAAAGAATCAGCTCAGTAGAATATGAAGAGGGTTGTCTGTGACCACTACAACCACATGCACAACCATTCCTTTTTATGAGCTTGTCTTGATTTGGCCTCTGTAATGTACCTGTTAGCAATTACTTTTGCAACCATGCAGGTGAAACTGGTTCACAATTACTTGTGCTTACCAGTTGGACAGACTGATAGCCCTGAATTTCAGCTGCTTTGGTGTTTATACTACAATAATGAAGTGTTTCCTTGTGCACAAGTTTAATAAGTACTTGGGATCAGCTGTTTATAGCGACAGAGAGTGTGGACGAGATGAAGAGGGGAGTACAGGTAGGTTGGAGAGGATTGAGAAACATGTCAGGAGTGATGGGTGACAAAAGAGTAGCAGAGAGAGTCAAAGGAAAGGTTTGCAAGGCAGTCGTGAGGCCAGATATGCTGTGTGGTTTAGAGACGGTGACACCGATGAAAAGACAGGAGGCAGAGCTGGATGTGGCAGAGCGGAAGATGATGATGAGATTCAGTGACGAGGATGGACAGGATTAGGAGCAGGCATATCAGAGGGACCGAGACAAAGTCAGAGAGGTCAGATTGAGATGGTCTGGACATGTGCTAAGGAGCGATAGTGGATATATTGGTAGAAGGATGCTAAAGATAGAGGAGGCAAAAAGATTTATGGGTGTGGTGAAAGAGGACATCCAGCAATGTGGAGATATTAACTTCATTTTAATGCAGTTTTAACTCATTACAGCTATTTCTGTGAGAGGAAAAACTGCATCTGTAAAATGCAATTAGACCAATTGGATTGTAAGTAACATACAGACAGAAAACAATAGCATTACTGAAATATGTTTCTGGAGATGAAAGATCACATATCTACACACTTTGGGATTTAACGCAGTTTTCCTTTTCACCATCACGGTATTTTATTTGCTACAAATCAAAACAACCTTATTTTACTTAAAAGAAAGTAACATTTTCTTCTTTTTCTTCTTCTCACCTGCTGAATCACCTTTGAATGAATGGGCCCAAGTAGCTGATCACAGGTGTCTGTTATCTGCTTCCACTGATGCTCATACATAAAGTACAAGCTCTGCACCAGTTTCTCTCCAGAATTCATGACAATATATAATCAGTTGATTTTGTCTTTGTTACCACTTTTTGGCTTTATGCATGCTATTGCTAAATTTACCTTAATTTATTCTGATTTATACAAGTTCTCTAATGATGTTTGCCTATGAAGCTGTTTTGTTCATTTGTTCATTTGTTTAATTTTTGTTCTGTTGATTATTTGCATTCATTTGATTGATTATTGAAATTGATTTGTGGACTATTTGTTCACATTTATTATGAAGAATAAAACATGCAGCGATGGCAGTTTCTAGTGATTGTTTTTCTAAATTTAATCATTAATTCACCAACGTTACAGAATTTTTCGGCACAGAATAGGCAGTTTCTGCTACTAAATATCTGTCAATGAATGCCACAGCAAATATGATCATTGTCAACCATTACAGATCTTTTTTTCTGTTAATACCTTTCACAGTAAACGCCCTAAATATGACATGATATGACTGAACGTGGTCAGTCAGAGCAGAAAAAATCTTCTTCCTAGATCATTAAAGTGCATATGACACTATTTTACATAACCAAGAAAGGCCACCAAATGCAAAAACTAACACATTAAAAACATTATTACATATAAAAAGCATTCCCCGATTACAAACAGAACTGTTACAGCTGAAGAAAAAAGACATGCATGGATTTCACCAAAAAATCCGCCGCAAAGGCCAGCATATTGATGACATAACAAACAGAACATGGCTCCTGTCAGCAGCCATATTCTGGGTATAAAACGGTACAGATTCAAGTCGTTTTAGCCCCACGACAGTGACTCTTACAGCTCCAACCACATATCCATTGTTGAAAATGATGGTCAAGATGCTCGAGCAACACAGATTTATAAATAGTTTTAGATCCGTGCCACTGTATAGTAATTTACATTGATTAATGACGAACATGTTGCCCCCGTATCTGGGGGCAAGGTCTAATTTTACCAATACTCACGGCTCCTGTGCTCTAATCAATGATAAAGCCATACATCCTATACACCTCCATAATCGTCAGAATCTCACCTCCGTAAGTGTCAGGATCTCAGCTAAATATGTATCTAAACCAATTTCAGATCAACAAGCCACAGCCCACACAACAAGCCATTATGTTCAAAGAGTCAAAGGATAACTCCACTGAATCTTTGCTTTGTCTTATACTGTGCTTCATAAACCAAACGTAAATCTAGATTGTAACGTACCCAATGAACACTCACACCAAGCTGAATCCAGCGGTATATAACTTACGTATGTGTGTAACTTTCAACACCACACAGCAAACAGACAAACAATACAGAAAAATCACAGCAACAAAACCCAGTGATGAAAACAAAGTTTATCTTACCTTGGATGTTTCTCATCAAATGTTGCTCCAATGTGAATAAAACTCCATATTTCGGTAAATCCATTTGATATCTTTCCAACAACTATAAAATCACTTGACATTCTCTTCTTTTTGGGCCATAACACCATGATGAATGCAATCAGTTCTCGTACATAACAGCGTGTGCTTCCATGTTTTTGTCCGTGAAGCGATGCTGCACAGCAGTGAATGCTCCATTTCTTCAAAAGGAAATCTAAATAAACTAAAACCGTCCTCACAAGTGTTCGAACTATTGTCAGTCGCACAACGATCAGGCATGACTGGCAATCCCACCACTTCTAGTCAAAATTCAGACATCATCATACAAAACACAACAGAAATAGCTGACAGCTGACAGAAACAGTCTCTGTTAGTGATGTTATAGCCGGTTGACCTGGTTTTCCGGAAGCTATCACATTTTTCCTGGCACTCAATAAATTCCTAGTTTGTGAGTTGGCATTTGAGCAATCGTCATATGTGGTTCAAATGCTTTTGATGTGATGTAAATGATGACAAAAAATAATTTTTCGTTTCATATGCACTTTAAGGGGTAATGTCATGTATTAATACAACCTTTGATATAATGTAAGCACAGAAGTCACCAAATACTTAAGCCTAGTCATTTTAGGGGCATTAATGTGGACCCTAGAGCATACTTAATGCATGCTTGGGACACAGGTGAGCAGAGTCTGCACCAGTCAGTACGACGTACTGAATGTGGGTGCATAGATTTTGGGTCCTGATGACATGAATAAAGTATTGGAGTTTTCTTTTCCTCATGGTTTCTTGGCAATCCATTCCAAGGTCTTCCACAACAGATTAATTTGTTTGATGGTCCATCCAGTTGACTCTAGCATGATATCTCAAATGTCCTCAGATGTTTTATGTCAGCTGCTCTTAAAGTCCATGTCTCTCACCAATAGAGCTCTACAGGCCACACTAGTGTCTTGATCAACTTTAGTTTGATGGATTCCAGAGATCTATCCTTCCAAAGGATGCTGAGTGAGCTCAGGACCGAGCTTGCTGCTACTAGTCTTTCCTGTATCTCAAGACGCCCATCTGCAATCAAGGAATTTGAACTTCTCACCCTAGATGCAGTTGGGTAGTGTCTACTGATTACCGACCCAACTGCAAACATGGGTTGCCAACAGCCAATGAAAATGAGTAGATGGGACACGGGAACTAGCGTCAGAAGATAAAGATCGTTTAAACTGTTGCTCTCGTAGACATGGTCACTCTAAGGAGAGTGGCGTCCATTCAGTTGAGTTCAGTTGTGCGTACTTTTAGTCTCTTCAAAATTGGCGAAAGTTGGGTAGTGTGTCCCCAGCTTAAGTCAGATCCAGTAAAACATAAACCAATAGTTGTATTTTAAATGTATCTCATATTTTCCAGTTTGGTGGAAATGAAGAGATGGCTAAATGAACGTACTCCTGAAAAATCCACCTCAATCAGCTAATTAGTGTCTGTCACTGGGATTGTGTTCATATACTGTTGCAGATTTTCACCAACACTGAAGTAAAGAATTACACTGGTCTATACCGAATTTGGTCTGCAAGGTTTTTTTTAGCTGATTTAAGACAGTTTTGATGTGCTGAATCCAAAAATCACATTGGTTCTGCTCAATCAGGTCAGACATTTTTGTTTTCACTTTGGAACCTGGTTGGAGTGACAACTGGCTAGAACGGGGGTCTTCAATCATTGCCACAAAGGGCTGAAACCCTGCACCTTTTCCAGAGATCCAGAGTTTGAGAACTCAATGAAAGAAGTGCAACTTGAAGAATGGAAGGCTTTTGTTCAGGTTGTGAAGAAATTTCTTGGCAACAACAAGGCCAGGAACTATGAAGAAATGTCACCAATATGTTGATTGCGTTCAAAAACCTTGGATGCAACATGAGCATCAAAATGTGCTACCTGTTCTCGCATATAAATTGGTTTCCTGAGAATCTTGGATCAATGAGTGATGAGCAGGAGGAAAGATTCCATCAGGGCATGAAGGAGATTTAGACCAGGTGCCAGGGATGCTGGGATGCAGTCACGATGGTTGATTACTGCTGGACTCTGAAGAGAGACGTTCCTGCTGCTGATCATTCCAGGAGTGTCAGGAAGCAAAAGTTCAAGCCCTGAGTTTTGAACAATGATGGCACAATTTACCTGTGCATACCTTATCAAAGTCTACACTGATCAACTTTTAGAACACTTATTTTATGAAAGCTGTTCAATAGAAAATTGTTTTTTATGTTAAAATCTTATTTCAGATGAAAAATACAAACATAAAAAACCGGCAATGTTAAAAAAAATGTAACCAATTTAGTGGAAATCAATTTTTTTTTACAAAAATCCAGTTAGCACAAAAACCTGACCTGATACAGAAAAATGTCATTTTCAGATTCAGTGATGCAAAAGTGTACTAAATTAGTTTAAGAATTTTAAACACCTCACCAAAATACTTTTTTGTGTCACTCATGGAGACTCATATCTAATTAAATCTGTGGAGAAATTCAAGCATATGAGACAGGATTTTGCAGGAAAAAGAGCTCAGTTCGAGCACAAGGCAATTTGTGATGTGAGGATCCAATTCAGCCGCTGACTATAAAACCTCCCCGTATTTTTCCTCTGCCCTCCTTCCCTTCCATCACTCATGCTCGCCATGTCTCATGTTGTCATTTACCAAATGAGGAATCCAGTGGAGTCAGATTAAACTTGTGGACTCTTTATAGACTCTTTACAGGGAGCCTTTTAGCAGCCACAGCCTGTAAATGCACAACATAATAGCACTCTCGGTTGGTTCGAATAGTTCTCTTTGTTTATGTTTAGGAAGATTCGTTTAACAATTCCTGCAAAAAAAAAAAAAAAAACAGAAACAATAAGAGGATGAGGGGGGAAATAAGGGAAAGGAGATACGCTAGGCAGGAGGGAATGAGATGAAATGATAGAGATTCCCCCAGAGAAAGAACGAGGGGCTGTTGGTGAAGCTGAGAGAGAGAGAGAGAAGAGCGCAGATCACACAACCATATGGCATTTAGCGCTCTCCTCTACTTCCACCATCATGCCTGTCACTCCAGGAAGAAGGCCATCTGCACTGCCCCTATTTGCATCTACATATATCCTCTCTCGTCCTCCTGTGAGCGTGTTTCTTCTCCCTCCGTGTTCTCCCTTGTCACACCGGTGCTCCCGCTGTTCTGATTTGTCCGCCTGCTCCCGGCTCTCAGACACAAGTGACACAAGTTGGGTTCAACCCCACCCCCACAACCGCTCATTATCCGCGGCTGCTGCTGCCATTAAGGATGTACTGATGACTACAAGTGCCTGCCTGACCTCATTCACTCAGTGAAGGGCTAATGCACAGTCTCCTCTTATTTTCCGCCAGTCCACCTTCACCAGCAGCATCGTCCGCCCACTCCTCCTCTTCCTCAACAGGAGGTAGACCACACTGCACAGCATGCTGATGGCTGCTGTCTGTACATTGAACCTCAGCTCAGTGGTTGTATGTCTTTAAGTTCTGTCTGGACATCCCGAGGCACTAAAGAAAAAATAAAAGAGAGAGGAGGATTTAGGAGAAGTGGAGGAGGTAGTCATGTCAAACTCATTTCTTCACTGCATCCTGATTTCCATACTTCGGTTTTAGGCACATTTCCAATTTGCACATGAAAACGTCAGTGGAAATGCCATCAGTGGGAAAATTACGTTTTTTGATTTAAATACCATAGAGGGAGATTTAAAAAGGGAATGATGACTAAATATGATGATATCTGTATGGACTGCAGCAATCAATGAATGAAAACAATCAATAAAAGAAACAAAATAAGTGCACGTTATGTATTACATGCTGTCACAAAAATGAATGTTTTATTCATTTTTGTGACAAATATTTCACAGTCTTTGTTCATTTTTAAAGCTTTTTTGTGATTGCTTTGTTTACTTTGCTTCTTATGTTCATTTTATTTTTTTCTAGGATGTTTCACTTACTTCTTTATTTTGTTCATTTAGCTTCTTATTTTGTTCCTTTTTGTTTCAAATTTGGTTCATTTATTTGGTGTTATTCTTTGAAGATTTTGTTTATTTTTTTGTTTACTTTCTTCATTATTTTGTTCATTTTGCTTTGGATTTTGTTCACTTTTATTCATTGTTTTTGCTATTTTCTTTCATTAGCTTGATTGTTAAGTTCATTTTTTCATTTTTGTTAAATTTTTAGCATCTTGGTTGTCTTGCTGTATTGTTTTTTATTTTGTTTATTTTTGTTCATGTTTCTTTCTTTATGCTTCGAGTTTGGTTCATTTTCCTGATTACTTTGTTCATTTTGCTTCTTTTTTAAATCACTTTTATTCTTTTTTTTTACTGTTTTATGTTTTCCTTATTATTTTACCAATTTCATTCATTTTCCTGATCAGTTGTTTCATTTTCATCAAAATACTCAACCACTGCAAATTTGACCTGACTGAACTGAAGACTAAATAAATCAAATGTCACATGATACAACTCCAGTCTTAGCTCAGTTTTGACCAAATGTTGAATCAGCACACATTGCTTTGGTGGGGCAGTATACAATACTCTGCAGAAGTTCATTGTACACTCAACAAAAATATAAACGCAACACTTTTGTTTTTGATCCCATTTTTCATGAGATGGACTCAAAGATCTA
>JAQQAE010016198.1:0-11827 GCA_029823295.1 Pseudamia nigra
AAGGGTCGAGGGGGCGGGAGGGGGGGGCGCTGGAGCCAGCTGACGAAGGCAGGGTACTGTACACCCTGGAATGAGTCACCAGTTCCATTGCAGGGCGAGCTACATACAGTTATGGTGAATTACTGCTACAAGGTCTGAAAGGTTTCATTGAACTACTCTGAACAACCTCAGAAAAATATTTTTTATGTTGCCCTGAGGAAGATCTCATCCACTAGCCAAAACAAGACTGCACGGATAACTAGAAACTCATTGACACGGCTGCTGAGGATCAAGTGGGGTCATGTAATCTCCCACTGCTGTTCTGAGGCTCACTGTGGATATGTGGACAGGTGATTTGAATCACCTGAGTGTGATTCAAGAAAAGCCAGGGCAGAAAATGAGAGGGTAGAGCAAATGGCATAGAAGACAGACACGGGAAAAGATGAACTTATTACATTCAGTTACAAATGTCATCGGCGAACAGAACAAAGGAAGATTTAAAATGTAAGGCAGATAATTTATCAAAACACCATCACACCTATTTCAGGCACTGGACAACTTTAAAGCTTAAACAAGAAATTCGATGAAGCACTTTTTAATTCATCGATGAAAACTAAATGCCTGTAGGTATAAAGCTCAGAAAAGAAGAGACCAACTTTCCAGACCTGAATCCAATCAATATCCTCTAGTATGTGATCAAGAAGGAGATGGATGGAAACGAACCATCAAACAATACCCAACCTTTTGCATTTTTGCTCCTGGAGTGGTATTACAGCATCTAACAGCAATGCAAAAGATGGGGCTTAAGATAAAAAAGTATATTTGAAAATCACTGTCAATGTACTTTGTTATCTTGTTTATTTTCCTCATTTGTCTTTTCATTTTCACGTCTCCCTTCTCTTTTCCTCATTTGCTTTTTGTTCTTCTCTATTGTTTTTGACAAAAAAAACACTATTTATTGAGTATTGTTTTTTCATCATAAATGTAACTGAGTAAAAGTAAAAAAGTATTCTGCAAGCAAATAGAAAAACATATTTTTTGTTTGGAAAAAGCTACTCAAGTACAAAGTAAAGGAGTAATAGTACTTGAGTAGTACCACCGCTGAGTTAAAGCGCATTATGTGCTGACGAGATTGAAATAGGAACATTTTACCTACTCAGCAATACTTGTGCATGTAATATAGTTCACAAGTTACAGTTAAAATGGACTAAAGTTGTAAAGTGTAAAGTTGGCCATTTTGCACATCAATGGAATGAAATAGTAAATACAAAGCTGCATAATGTAACAAATCTCAAATGATCTAATCCATAAATTGGACATTTTCATAGTCAGTCATTAATGTTTCAATGTGAACTGATCAGTAAGAACACCAGGACTGCTCCAGAGCGATTCAATTAGCGACGGGATGCTGCACGAGGATCAAATTACAGGTCAACAGCGTCCAGCTCACAGATTATCAATCCAGTCAGCACTAAGTGCAAAAGCATTTGTGCTGCTTTCTCAGAGGAAAACATTTCCAGAGAGGACCCTTAATTACAAAAAGCAGATGTGATTTAGAGCAGGGAATAGTGGAATACATACTGAATGTAAAACCACTGCATCTAAGAAATTAATTACCAGTTTACTTTGCACAAAATGTCAAGTTGTGGTGGCATCATTTGAAAAAGTCACCTTCCTCCTGCTAAAACCTGAAAAAGCTATATTGATTGATGGCAGCATATTTCCCTCATTAAAATTCATGACACCTTTATCTGAACCACAGTAAAATTTGTTTTCCAAGCAGAGTATGACACTTTGCTCATAATTGAACAAGGGACACGAGCAATTTGTTAAACAAAGATGACTTATTTAAAGATGCAGGTTAATGAGATTCCGCCTTAGTGTGACAGAAGAAAGTGCTTCACTGTTCAAAATGTTTTCCTGTTATGCAACGTGCACGTCATTTATGAAGAGGGGGAAATTTTTCATGCCCATTTGCCCCGAGAAGGAGCACAAGGAGAGAGGGGAAATATCTTCCATACATATATTGTATATATCAAAAGGGAATTCAAGTCTCCCTCTAAAGAATGTTCCTGTCCCTCGGGACATGTTGGTCTTGAGCGTAATGACTCTCTGTGCAGACCTCCTGAGACAAATTGCCACTGACCCCCATGGATTTTTCAGGGCACACTCGATTGGAAATGGACTATTCAATTTCCCACAGGGAGCCTTGCCATTTCCTTGCTATGCATCACTGAAAAGGCCTCCACTTTTGGGTTTGGTTGTTCAGAGGAATGCATTCACAGAATTTGTCAATGGCACAAAATCTCTGCAGATGTGGGTGAAATTGTTTTGTTTATTTATTAAAGTCATCCGCGGGACCACCTGTCCTATTTGTGTTAAACATCGTCCAGCATCATGAAGTGCTGTAACGACGCTTTCATTTTCAGTGAGATCGCCATTTTTTTTTTTTTAACAAAATTTATTCGGTTCATTTTTCAAGATAAATAAAAAACCAACATGAAAAAAAAGTCCATACATTGTACAGTATCTGTTTTTAACAGGAATGAAGACTTTCAAACTGAATTTAGTTTTGTTTTTTAAATGTATTTATGATTTAATACTCAAATTGGAACAGGCACCCTGGCATAAGATTCAACCTCTACAATTAATTTTTCTGTTCATTAAGAAAATAATTGTAATTTGGCAGAATAATATTGTGTTTTATTTATTTCACACATTTTTGATTTATGTTGGGAGCAAACAGGTAAATAAATAAATAAACTAACACCAATAAAACATAACTTGTTTGGCAGAAGTAATAATAATAATTACATTTTAGTGGTAAAAATATTTCAGTTAAAGAGGTTGTGAATACTGCATTCTGTATGCATCAGTCATCGTGTACTTATAATGAGAAAAGATGAGCAGATCATAATAAATGGGGGATTTTCATTCTCTTTGAAGGTGGTTATGCCACCGGTTTTCCTCCCATAAATCACCGTCACAGCAGCTCTGCCGTACATATTGTTCACCCGTGCTATATAAACATATATTGTATACAGTTTATGTAACTTCAAAATACATACCGAGGGTAAAAGTGATTTCATGTCGTACACAAAACAGCACTGCAACATCTGGGAGCATTCCATCATCAATGAAACAGCTATAATCCATGATCTAAAGGCAGAAAAATATCTAAACAAACAGACATGCAAAGGATGCATTACACAGTCCACAGCTGAAGTATAGGTATCTCCCTTTTATCTATTGTCTGCTAAGATTCATCCACTCCCTTCTGTGGGCCAAGAAATAGAGTTTTTCATCACTGCAGTCTCTCGCTGGCATCGACCACTGGTATCGATCTGGAGCAGATCTCCTTCCACTCCACCTGGGGAGCCAGATGAGCCTTGTTCATATTGATTCAACCTTTTTATTCTACATTCTCCTTTGCCTTTTCTTTAGGTTGGAAAAATTATATGCTTGTCATCTTGTATAATAAATATTCTTTGGGAATGGCACTGATAACTATTAATCCAAAGTCTGCCGGTGGATTTTGTTATCACAGACGATCTACACGAGGAGACAGACGTGCTTTTGAAACCTGTCTCCAACCTTGGGAAAACTGTTTCAACAGATCAGAGATGTGAAGGTATGCTAATGTTTATCTGATTGAGGATGCTGGTGATGAAGCTGAGATTGGCACAAAGAGGCAAAACATGTCTATCAAGGCACCGGGCTGGCACGTCTGATGTATGAAAATAAATGCTGGAGAAAAGCAAATAAATCTAATTTCCTCCACAGGGAAAACACTCTTTATTGAATACAGGCAATAGTTTAAGTGATTTTTTTTTTATTTCCACTCATCACTATATTTTCCTTTTGCCTTTTCTAATCACATGGCTCTGTTTTATAATCCCACTTAAACAGACTGGCCTTTCCACTTCTCCCTGTCTCTGCCCATTTCTTCACTGTATGCCTTTCTCTGTCGACTCGAAGTCCTTTACTCTCCCTCTGTGTGCCTTACTGCCTCCCCCTCAGGACCAGAATCTGTGGTAATGTACTAATCTGTGGAGTTTAAGTGCAGTCTTGCCAATCTGCCATGTCAAGATACACAAATCTCACTCCAGGCAATTATAGTCCTTTTTTCTTTGTACTGCAAAGAATTGGGTTTCCCCCCATCTCTCTACCTGATGCCTCTCTGACCCATCAGGTACAATTACTTTGTTTGTACCAAAGAGCAAGGGTCCTGTGGTGTTCTATGAAACAAGTAAAGCAGTGTGGTGCAGCCATAAAAAAGACTACATTAAAGCTCCAGTGGTGCAGTGTATACGTAGTAGACAACCTGAGCGTATTGGTTGCATCACATGACAGTGAAAGGTCGTGCTTACATTGTTGCTGAATTTTCTTCCTGTGAGCTCATAATATGAAGTTGTTAAGAAGTACTGATATTGTAATGTTTAAGATCAACATTTAACCTTCCTGTCACCGTCAAATTTACCAACTTCTTTTATCCTTAGGGTCAGTTTGAGCCCAGTGACATTAACCTCCTGAAAATGATTAGAAATAAAATTGTTACCCAAGTTTACGTTTCAGGTACTTTATGTTTGTTTGTTAACTACCTAAATAGCCTTTTAAATGACCCTCCCTCCCATCCCCACCCTTGCACCACCCTCATACATCCAGAATGCCTGTTACACAATGGACAAATATGCAGATCACAATAAAATCGCCTAAATTTGGAAACCGATATCTTGTTGATGTTCTAATGGCTTTACATTATTACTAAGTACATATTATAATTCATGACATTTGGAATACAAAAACTATTTCTGTCATCAAGAATAGTAGGGTGTTATGTTACATAACAATATATAATATGCTCTGCCATCTGTGTCATCGACGTGCACAACACAGGGCAAAACATGGAATGTGAGACATGATGGCTGGAAATATTGCCCTTCCAGTGTCATCAGCCGAAAGACTTTGTCTTTTGACTTGTACACTTCTGCAAAAATTATCAAAACATTATAACCTGTCAATGGGTCCGATCCAAGTGTTTCCAACTGTCCCCATATATGCCTCGTTTGTCAACTCAAGTATATCCTTTTCAATTGATGATGTTATGAAGACTTCAAATGCTGATTTTACATCTTGAACATGTCTGACAGCATATCTGATGGGGCCTGGAACCATTCTGATGGAAATAGCAGTTCTAAGTGTATACCTTGTTGTTCAGGTGACTTTCCATTTTGGGAAGATAGTGTGTTTGAGAGACAACAGGGGGGCCAACACTGTGGCTGTCATTCTCATCAGAGGAGGATGTGTCATAATCCTTAACATCATCCTCCGTCTCAGACACATTCTCCTCTATGTCACGTTCATGGTCAAACAGCTGTGACAACACCTCATTGACAGAAAACCTTTGCAATATAGTGTTTTGAGTTAGTGGCTTTAGTGAGTTAGTGTGAATTTTCCTCTGAGTTCAATCTATCCATCTAGTGACTACATTTGCATACATATTCATGGTTCTTGAGATTTTTTAGGTGAATTGGTCTAAATTGTCCATAGGTATGAATGTGAGTGTGAATTGTTTCTATACGTCAGCCCTGTGATGAACTGGCGACTCATCCAGGATGTACCCTGCCTTTGCCCTAAGCCAGCTGGGAACAAGTATGTATATTTTGCTTGAATTAAATGTTATGTTTGGTCATACTGTATGTACTGTAACTACAGTATTTTGTTGTTTGTACATAAAGTAAAGGTACAGTATATGCACATAAATAAATATGGATATATGTATGAGTATCAGTGAATGGATAAATGAATAAATCAATCAAAGAATCATTGTCAGTAAATCATGCTAATGTGCAATTGTTCAGCAATCAACGAATAAAGGATAAAAAATGTCAAGCAGGACATAAATACAGTATGACAGCCTTTCTTTCGGAGGATACTCTTTTCTGCTTTTGGTTTTAGTTGAATTGCTAACCTCAGTTCTTGCATAACTTTAATGATGCTACCTTTGTTTTTTATGACAGCAAATCATACAATGCTTGCTACAGTATGTGACATTTTTGTGAAATTGGCCTTTTTATTATTTATTTTCCTGCATACCTGATCCGATTAAATACTAAAGTTTAATATCAATTAAATTGTAATAAATTTCCTCCTACCTCATTTATTTTCACACCACTGTTATAAATCAACATGTAACTATACATGCAATCAACAGAATTTAAGCCACATAGGGCTCGGATCTACAAAAGGTTTGTGCCAATTTCTCGTGGGAAGAACATGCGCTAAAGTGACATAAAAATACCACGGGATTCACAAAGCACTTAATAAGCACGCACAAAGCCTGAAATTCATGCAAGCTGCTCGACTGTGCAGTCAGTGTCACGGTTGCTGTGTTGACATTTGCATGGATGCAAATGGATGCAAATGAGGGAATATTCAGAGATTTGTCCCAAAATCCTTTTCCCAACCATAACCACCTCCACACTCTTTACTTCTTAATATCAGGTACAATTCACTTGCTGATATCAAGCACCATTTGCATAAAATTGTGCTTAAATCATGGGAAATATTAAGTAATAGTTACTTTTTGGTTCTGAAATATGTAAGTACTTTAGATTTTTATTGACTTCTGTCAGCAGTGACCGAATCAAGATCACATGACCTAATAAGCATGTGTAGGTATTTAAGAGTCACAAAAATACCACTCCCAGTTTTCTGTGAGGAGGTTTGTGGTATTGAATGCACCCGGTATCCGATGGAACTCTGGACCCAGTAGATCTGCTCTTTAAAGCCTATCCGTCCACTTCATGATCTGCCATGTTCACTTCTTTCATGGTGTCAAAATCTGAACTATTTGTGGCGCTGAATGTTATACATCATCCTTTTCAGCTCAGCCTACAATATGAAATGCTTTTTGTCCCATGTAAGTAAATCTATAATAAAAAGGTAGTCTTCCCATACAGTTATTTTAATACATGATTATTTTATGGAGATATCCATCCATCTATCCATTTTCTACCCTTTAATCCTCGTGAGGGTATTATCAACAAATTCTAGTTCTCGTTGAAGCTTGAGAGCAGATTGTAGAATTTATTTTTGAATATTTCACTAATGCAAAACGATTTGTTCAGTGCATGACCGAGTTGTTTTTATGCCAAAATAAATCATAACCCATCTATAACCACAACATTCAACTAGACAAAAATGGAGGGCTAAGTGCAAAACCGTGATGTTGTGACAAGTTGTACAAACATTTTATATTTTTAATTAATGTTCTCCTGTAACAAGGAAAAATCCTGTTAAGGATCAATAAAGTACTATTCTAAAACTTCAAAATATCATCACATATGTAAATCTGACAATTTATTCATCTGCACTGGTGACATCTTCTCATATATCTTTTTTGTTCTTTGTTCAAAGTAATTTTGTCTTTCATCATCTTAAGCTCAAATGTGATTATAACATGTTATATGATGTTACATACAATTTATTTCTGGGCAGCTGCTGTATTTGTATGCATTATAAGCCTCCATCAGGCTCACAGGGCAGAGCTCCTCAAAGCAGATGGCAGTGATGCTACCCATATGCTAGGATGTTGATATAAACCCAACTGAATTTTTGCTAAAAAATTTGAGTCAGCTTCTGAAAAATTTCCTCTGAGGTTTTACATAATGAGTGTCCAGATAGCCACAGACTGTAAAGTGTTATTAACTCCGAGGATGCCCTCCAAAGAGCTGTTAATCAAGACTGTCAGGAATGAGCTCTCACTTCGATCCTCTCACTAATGGACATCTTTTAAGAGAGAATTCAGACGCTTATCCATATTATAGGTTTGCAATGATGCATAAAAAAGAAAAAAACAGGAAACACTGATATATTTAGGATGGAGAAATCATAACGCAGGATGAATCACTGTCGATATCAGAGGAACACAACCTTAACAAGTTGCACTTTGACATCCCATTTTACATGCTTTCAATCAACTGTGAATTTATTGCAATGCGTAACTTTGACTCGATGGTAGGTATGGGCATATTTTTAATCTGGATGTATGTGGGTGATGTGGAATCTAATGAAACACACTTTTTGGATAGGTCAGAAACTGGATGTTGCAGCATCTCATTAAAATTCAGTAATGACAAAAACTGAAATACAAGCACAAGGCTGCTCTAGAGTTAAAATAACTCAGACTCAAAATAGTAAAGAGCTTTAAAGCTCTAATGCACAGATCTGCAACCCATGGCTCCAGGGCTACATGTGGCTCTTCAGCCCGTCGCCAGTGGCTCCTGTAGCTCAGTCCCATAACGGAAGTCACACATACTGTATACTCATAAATCAAAATGAACAAAATAAGCCCTAAACCAACAAATAAGAAGAAAATGAACCAAATAATGAACAATAGTTAAAGCAAAACTGAGAAAATACTCAGCAAAGTTAGAAAAATAAACAAAATGAAGCATTATAAAAACTAAGATGAACAAAACAATAGTTTAAAAAAAATGAACAAAATAATGTCAGCGAACAAAAGCAAGAATATGAACCAAAATGACATTCACAAAACGAGCAAGCTTACAGCAAATCTAAACAAAATAGTCCAGAGCATGAGCAAAATGACAAGAAATGTACAAAAATAGTAAATTAAGTGAATGAAAAATAAACAAAATCATCAACAAAATGAACAAAAAATAAACCAAAATCGACAGAATAGTCAATAGAAAATGAAGGAAAATATGCAAAAATAATGAACGAAAAAGTCACACAAAACTGAACTTTTTTAAAATACATAAACCAATGAACAAAAATGTAAAAAAAAAATCAATAAAATATAAGCAAATTGAACAAAAATGGTGAAGCTAACAAAAAATCAATATAATAAACACAAAACGAACAAAAGTGAATAAAATAATTTATTTGGTTTTTAACATGTTGCCAGTTAAAATATACCTCCTATGTCACGTGGCCTATAAAGGGTTCAGATACTTTTGTGGCTCCAGACAATTTTTTTTTTCTTTATGTACAAAAATGGCTCTTTGTGTTGTAACCGTCGCAGACCCCTGCTCTAATCAGCAAAAAAGGATCATATTAAATGTGGATTTCACCACTGCCTAGGTGTTTTCATATGACATCCTATCATATTACACAAAACCACACTCAACGACAATCATGCATCATTTAAAAAAATGACACTGTCAAATCTTTGTTATGCTTTTAGTTGCTGTTTCTGACCGGTGTACACCTGTACTGTTATTTTTGTTGCTGTCCTTTGGAAAGTGGCAAATTTCAGCTGTCATTTACTAAATATGCCACTCTCTCTATGAAAGGACAGGAGAAGTGGAAGCTACCAGCATGCGATCACTATGCCAATCAGAAAAATGCACTACTATCACGCTGGCACACTGTTCTGTCTCTCTCAGCTTTGGCGTACCCCCTCCCATGAGGTCACTTAACCAAAATCCAGACCCAGTGTGAAAACCAACCCCGGTGCCGCTTCTGCTGCGAGTCTGTGTGCTATTAAAACTGTCAGAAGTGACTAAAGCCAGGAAAGCAGCCCACAGCTGACTGGCATTTTATCAGTGCAGGATTACAAGGCATACTTTTTTGTTTCTTTGCCAGTTTTAAAATCCATGAAAGTTTAATTTGACGGCTGTTAAGAGGAAATCAACATCACTAAAATTAGTCTCCCCAGTATGTTTGGCATAGGCAGATACCATTTAATACAGAACTTTTTATGGCACACACTCGGAAACAAAAGCACTTATGAGCAGAGGTAGGATGTACTCAAGTATTTTTACTCCTTGGGGACTTAAAGGTGGCACTGGTGGTAATTTTCTTATAGGGGTCTTATAGGTGGTAATTTGTATATAATTCACATGGGTGTAATTGTGGAAAAGAGGAGAAGGTATTAATAAGTGTTCACTTCTTCCTTCTCCCTTTCGAACACTGTATACTGTTATTTTATTGCACTTGTCATTTGCTTTGGTTTTGCAATACTTTTTTGTTCGAAATAAAGTATCTGTCTATCTATCTATCTATCTATCTATCTAAGTTATTTACGGTGTACGTAAACAGGGAATATTGCTCTGAAGTATTGCACTGAAAAATTGCATGTTATATTGCACAGTGGTGTTAGCTACCATTGAATATTGCACATTGATTAGGTAACATGTTACATGTGATGTGATGTGGTTCTACTGAGAGAGTAGCTGCTTGTTGTACAGTCTAACAGCAGCAGGAGGAACGACCTGCCATACCTGTCCTTCAGACATCTTGGATGTTTCAGTCTGTCGCTGAAGGAGCTTCCCAGCGCTGTGTCTTGCAGGGCGTGGGATAGATTGAGATTGTCTATCAGAGATGACAGCTTTGCTTTCATTTTCCTCTCTCCCACCCTCTCTATGGGGTCAAGGGGTCATCCCAGGACAGAGCTGGCCTTCTTAATCAGTCTGTCCAGTCTCTTCCTGTCTGCTGCTGAGATGCCGCTGACCCAACAGACCACTCCAGAAAAAATGGCTGCTACCACGACAGAGTCAAAGAAGGTCTTAAGTAGTGTCCTCTATTCCCTGCCCTTTTGTGTGTCTAGTTTTACCTTGTGTGAGTTTCTTTATTTTCTGTTTATTATCTCTTTTCCCCAAACTTAACCAAGCATCTTTATGCCCAAAGCTAATGAAACTGTAGCTGTGGTGATTGTGTCATGCATGTAGATGGACCTGACATTGTAGATGTATTCAATGCACTACCACTGAGAATAATATTTGTTTACCTGCATCAACCTGAGGCTCCAGTACGTGAGTTTTTTGGCATCACAAAGCAAAATTCCAAAAATATTGTTCAGCATATTGGAATCTAAGTGGTCTGTAATGGGAGGGTTGGCTGTTCATTGGTGTTTCATGAGCTATAGCTGCTGTTACCAGGGCTAGAGCACAGTAAACAACATATCAGATGTCCGAACAGACATTTTACCATTTCACAGAAGAAGAAGCCATATGTGAACATGGTCCAGAAACGCCACCGCCGGCTCTGGACCAAAGCTCATTTTAAATGGTCTGAGGAAAAATGTTAAACTGTTCTGTGGTCAGATGAATACCTCAGACCATTCTAAATGAGCTTTGGCCCAGAGAAGGTGTTTCTCGATGGTGTTCACATATGTCCTCTTCTTTACATGATACAGATTTAACTTGTATTTGTGGAGTACATGGTGAAGTGTGTTCACAGACAGTGATTTGTGGAAGTGTTTCTGAGCCCATGCCATGATTTCCAGTAGAGAATCATGTCTGTTTTCAATGCAGTGCCACCTGAGGGCCTGAAGATCACCAGCATCCAGTTTTGACCGTCAACCTTCCTCCTAACTCTCTGCGACTTTTGATGATATTATACACTGTAGATCAGGTGAAGTATACTGGTACAGCATTCGATGTGAAGATGTTGCAGAAGAAACCTGCAATGACATTGTTTTTAGTTATATAAAAAAGGCTTTATTATAACGGACAGCATTATGCATTATTGGGGCAACTAACAGCTGTTTCTGTCATAAACATCAGAATCAGAATAGAATAGCTTTTATTGTCATTGTCAACGTTTCCACCAACAACAAAATTATTTCCTCCCACCGAGGGGGAATGGGCCGCAGCGAACATGCTCGCAGCCACTTTCACAGTTGGGGGGGAAATGGGGGAGGGGGAAGACACTAGGATGAGAGAGAAAAAAAGCACAGTTTCCAGAATTGGGCTCAAAAAGGTGAGCAAAATTATGGAACATAGAAAAAAAACCCTCTTATTGCACATTTAGCAGACGATTCCTACACATTAACAAAGCAAGGTCAGAGAGAGTTGGGGTGTGTATGTAAAATGTGCAT
>JAQQAE010016199.1:0-11827 GCA_029823295.1 Pseudamia nigra
CTTCCTCCTCTGCATCATGTCAGCCAGCTCTCTAGCTTTTCCTGTCATAGTTCCAACATTCAAAGTCCCTACTCTCAATCATAGACTCTTGCCTTTCCTCTTCTCTCACTGCCTATGGAAATGCCTCCTGCCTCTCCTTCTTTGATCAACAGTAGTCCAGTTTCCACCAGCACCCTGTTGGTTAACAGCATTGATGGCGGTTGTTGTTAACCCGGACCTCGTCTAATCTGGTTTGGAAGTCATATGAGTGATTTGCATGATTGATTTGGCATAAGTTTTGCATTGGATGGCCTTCCTGACACAACCTTCTCCATTTATCTGGGCATGGGACCAGCATGTGGAGAACACTGGCTTGTGCCCCCTCAGGCTGCATTGCTTGAGTGCCCACTATGGGAAAAGAAAAGCTAGACACTGGTGCACAGAGTGGAGCTGGGTGATACAAGCAAGTTTCATATGAGTTCATATCAATAATTATCACTTTCAGAATCAAATTATTATTAATCCATCCATCTATCTGTCTGTCTGTCCATCCATTCGTCTGTCCAGCCATCATCCATCCATCCTTCCATCCTTACTTGCATCCCTCCATCCTTCCATCGTTGTAAGGATGGATGAAAATGACGAATAACATGAAAAAGTCAAAAAAGATGCAAAAATACAAAAATAAAAAGACACAAAAAAGACAAAATAACAACAAAATCACAAATATATTTCTCTCTGATTTTGTTATTCCTTAAAAATGTTTCTTTGATGTGTATTGAATTCATGATTGATTCATCGTCATAAACATTTTACAATAGCGATAACTATTAATTTCTTCCCCAGCTCTAAGATACTGTGACACATACTGTATGGGACAGATGGCAGCAGACGGAGCTGTAAAGAATGTCTGCCTTGGCACTTGACCACATCTCTTAAACATTTCTTGTCTGACCTACACGTTTTTAGGTCGACATTCCCCCTGACAGCCCCGATCTCTGGCCCTCTACCCCACTTCCATGACTTGCACTGTAAATGTACAGGCTGTAGGCAACAGGGGCCAGACCTGGTGTGTCTGCACATGTCTGACTCACATCTGTGCTGAACAGTACGAATCACAAATAACAGTGAGCAATTTTCTCAAGCTGAAAGTTTCAGTTGATACTGATAATTGTCACAATAAATGTCAAATCATTGTTTTAGTTGCTTTTAACAATTCTTGCGTGAAAGATGAAAGATTTATTTTTAAAAATGGGACAATATACTGTATATTAATGAACTTTTGATTATAGTCAAGTGGCTAATTTGTGGGTGAATGGAAAGCAGTGTAAAGCGCTTTGAGTGCCGTAGGGTAGAAAGGCGCTATATAAGTGCAAGACCATTTACCATTTAATTTCCTTCACTGGTACAGGGGTCTACAACCTGCAGCTCCAGGGCCACAGTTGGCTCTTTAACCCCAACCCTCCCCTGTGGTTTTGACCATTGAATGAAGTAACATATTATATTAAATCAAAAAATAAGCACTAAATCAGCAAAATTTAAAAAAAATGAACTACCGGTATGTATTGAACAAAATTAAGACAAAAACATGTGCAAACTGGAATGGACTCAGAGAGCACATACCTCTGCCAAGGCTGTAGTTCACCCAAACTGTTATTTTTTGACCAGCCAAGGAGGTTATGTATGTATTCATGTTGGTTTGTCTGTTTGTTGTTTGTTTGTTAGCAGAATTACACAAAAACTACTGCACATATTTTGATGAATGGCCTCATCTCACAATGTTAAAGAAAGTGACAAACTGATCCAGAATCAGCATCCTAACCCGAATCATTTCCAAAATTGAATGGATTTGTCCTTGGCCCAAAGGATACCTCTAGTGAAAATGTCATCAATATCCATCCAGTGATTTTTGTGTAATCCTGCTTAAAAATGGACAAACAGACAAACCAACGTATGTGTATAAACAATTTTTGAACATTTTAAGCACATTTGAACAATTCTAGGATGATGCAGATAACTGTGATAATTTTGGATACAATAATTGTGATATGAACTTTTCTCACTGTTACACCTCTTCTGGTGACTGTGGAGTTCATTAGAGTACAGTGAATCCATTGTCATGTTCAACAAACCAGTCTGACCTGATTTGAGCTTTAAATGGATGGACATGGTCAGCAACAATACTAAGGTAGGCTGTGATGTTTAAACCACGCTCAGTTGGTACTAAGGAGCCCAAAGTGTGCGTAGAAAATTTTCCCCACACCATTACACCACCAGCAGCAGCCTGAACTGTTGATACAAGGCAGGATGGATCTGTACATTCATTCTGACCCTATCATCTGAATGTAGGCAGCAGAAATCCAGACTCATCAGCCCAGGCAATGTTTTTCTCACCTTCTATTCTCCAGTTTTGGTGAATCTGTGCAAAATAAAGTTTCCGTTTCCTGAGACTGACAGGAGTGGCACCCAGTGTGATCTTCTGCTACAGTTGTGCATTCAAAGATTGTATCTTGCATACCTTGGTTGTGACAAGTGGTTATCTGAGTTTCTGTTACCTTACTATCTCTCAGTCCAGTCTGGCCATTCTCCTCTGACCTCGTCAACAATGTATTTTTGCCCAAACAACATATTTGCTCACCAAATATTTTCTCTTTTTCCGACTATTCTCTGTAAACCCCAGAGATCTTCACCTGATCAGGATGATCAGGTATTTGAACTGGTATGCCTAATAAAGTGGCCAATGGTCTGTCTATCACAATAACAATAATATACTTCAGAAACAGGTAATGAAAAGAAAATGAACTCTAATGATATTCGTACTGATATTTGATGACATTTTAGCTTTGTAAATGATACATCATGTAATTAAAGCTGCCACCAGATGACATCTAGGGTTTAAAAGAGCCCAAACTTTGAGGATCAGTGGTACGAGTCAGACAACCCTGCAGCTTACCAGCCATTAGGCACTGGAGGGGGTGCATCAGGCAGCAGGGCCTCAACAGGATAACACCTACCTGTATATTCAGTAAAGCATTTCTAAAGCAAATCAATGAGTTTAACTACAAAGCAACATGCTAAATTATATCAACATACTATTCCCAGAAGACACTATATATTACATTCTCAAAACAAACCCATTAAATATTATGACATAAACTACTGCCGATTGTTATTTTTTAACCCAGCTCCCTTTTTGTCTGTTCAGTTCGAATTTAAGTCACTTTTATATACAGTATGTTCCTATATCAGATACAGGTATGAGTTCAGGCCGAACAGTCAGATCAGGATTCGTGCAGTTTCTACATCTACGTCCCTCTCCGTCAACATTTGTCACATTTCAGTCCTGCTAGGAATCAAACGGTGAATACAAACATGGTAGGTGGCAATGGTGGAGGTAGACAGTGAGGGACAGTGAAGTCTTAGATGTATTTGCCTGTTTGTCCTTGTCCTCGTTATCATCTGCTCATGAATTTCCAGGCTGCGCACTGACTTATAAGTGAAACCCTGACTTCAGTGGCGTCCATATTGACCTCCACATGACAGTGCGCTGTGCGTGACATCTTCTTTTTGTTCTTTTGCACACAAGTGTCGGGTCAGTGGCGTCTGAGATCAGTCACATTTTAAACATAATTACAACAGACACCAAGAAAAGAACATCACAACTGAGCAATATGAGAAGGAGGCTGTAAGTGGTAAACGTGAGGCTATCGTTTAGTGTTTTCCAGTCCAAAACAGGTACAAAATTATGTAATAAACATGTTGTTCTGCAGCATTACTCTTTATTATTCCCATCATGCAACTTTTTATCAGTTTTTCCTCACCTCTGGGTAATTAAAAGTATGTTGCATGAAACATGCATGGCTTATTTTTAATTGCTGTTGAACTAGTGCTCCTCAGTTAATCACACTGCAATATCAGCAAGTGGAAATATATAATGGAAAAATGCTATAGTCTAAATGTCCAGATTTAGGAGGATCTAGGGCAATAGCATTTGGAGAAATTGAAAAATACGCAGCCTATATTATCTACTGCACCTATGGAGCCACAGTATTTTCATAGTAGTATTGGTATTTTTAAAGTTTTTTGCCAGTTTGTATTCCCATAATGCATTTATTTTGTGTATTATTTGGCTGCTAAATGGCTGATATGTGTATTTTCCTTCAGGCCAGTCAACTCAAATCACAATATAAGGTGTTTCTATTAAAAAATGAGACTGTGCTTCCGAGGATAAAACCACCTGGTTCACAGTCACACTGAGTGTTAGGGTGCTTTCACACCTGTTAGTCCGGTCCAGTGGTTCGATTGGACCCACAAGTTGTTACAATGTTTCAATTCTCAACTCCGCACCGGAGTTCGGATGGAGGCGTACCGAACCGTACTGAGACCATCTGGAAAAGTTGGTCTCGGTACGGTTCTTTAGTCTGGACCAAATCAAACTGGTCTGCTTTCACACCAGCCCAAACGAACCGAACTTGCAGGTGTTCCGGACTCTGGTCCGCTTGAAGCAGACCAAATGCCGTAGGTGTGAAAGCACCCTTAGATATTAAAGGTTGGGTATTCACATTCAAATGTTGTAAGTTTCCATTAAGTGACATCTAAACTTCAGTGCTAGAGATCAACTAAAGTTACTTAGAAATGTTTTTTCTAAGTCATCAGAAAATGATTAGCTTAAAAGTTGAGTAAAACTTTTCACTTTTGGTGAAATTAAGAAAACAGCAGGTGAATCATTTCATCCTTAAACTGAGGTGTATGAGGAACACTGTGTGTCACGTACACATGTGTTTAAATGGAACAAAGATCTAGTGAAGGCAGAGAGCATGTCCAAGACGATTAGCATTCTGGACACTTATGCACATCAAAAACTATTCAATAAGCTTAACTAACTGTTTGGCATAAATGAGACACAATGGTGGAAAAACGGTTTCATTCTTCATCAAGACAATGCTACAGTTCACACTGCACTCTCGGTAAAGCAGTTTTTGATCCAAAAACCAATCACAGTGCTTGATCCCCCTCCTTATTCACCTGGGCCCGTATTCCTAAACATCCTTATTCTCCTCCCAGATTGCCCCTTTAGGATTAAAATTCCAAACGAGGAGTTTTAGCTTAAGAGTGATTCCGTAGAGGTCTTAGACCAACTCTCAGCAAGGACTGAAATAAAACTTTCTTCTTTATTTTGTCTGCATTTTGTTCCCTTTGCAGTGATTTTATTGATTTCCTATTTCAACACTGTCTACATTGTTTATATTTGATCCCGAACAGTATCAAACTCGTCAAACGTTTGTCATGTGTGACTGTGTCTTTACTAGGATCCTCTTTGAATCATTGGCGTGGTCTTCACTAGGAGCTAACCTCTGCACTGGAATCTTTAGGAATATGGGCCCTGATCTAGCACTATGTGACTGTTTCCTTTTTCCTCACACCAAGTGTGTGTCAAAGTAACATGTTTAGAGTCTGTGTCAGATGTTGCAAAAAGAAAAACTGCCTGTAGAAAACCTGCAGCACTGCACAGATCAGTGGAAAACCAGAACGCAGCAGTGTGTTGATGCCGGAGGAAAGACTGAAGGAGAAAGACACTGAAAAATAAAACTGCATTACAGTATTAGTCGTGTTTTCTAGCCCTTTCATGCATGAATTATAAAAAAACAAGTGCTTATGACATTTTTAGCCTCATGGTACTTTCTAAACAGTCTTTAAAATAATGTCACTTATTTCAATTAAGGTAGTGGTTAAATTATGTCCTTCAGGGCAGGTCATTGTTGTGGAATACTTAACTATGATTCAAATCAAAGCTGATGATGTATATTTTTTTTAAAAAGAAAAAATAATCAACCACACAATTTGAAAGTTTTGGTTTATGTTTTATGTTGTTTTTGTTCATTTTTAAAGCATTTGTTTGGTATATTTGTGTTATTTTTTTCTTCAGTTTTGCATCTAATTTGGTTAATTTACTTGATTATTTTGTTAATTTTTCTTCATTTTTGTTCCGTTCTTAGCTACTTCTTGATTGTTTTGCTGATTTTGTTCTTTTGCCTTTTTATTTCATTTATTTCTGCTCATTTTGCATACTTTACATCTAATTGGGTTCATTTACTTGGTCGTTTTACTTCTTTTACGTCAATTGGGTTCATTTACTTGATTGTTTTGTTAATTTTTCTTGTTTTTTGCTTCATTGTTCATTTTTAAAGCACTTGTTTGCTTTATTTGTGTTCATTTTTCTTCATTTTTCATCCAATTGGGTACATGCACTTGATTATTTTGTTCATTTTCTGTTCCTTTCTTAGCTATTTCTCAATTGTGTTGCTCATTTTGTTTATTTGTCATCTTATTTTATTTACTTTTGCTTCTTTTGCATCTAATTTCGTTCATTTTCTTTAATCATTTGCCTCTTACTTTTTCCTTCTGATTTTGTTCACTATTACTCATTTTCCTTACTATTTTGTACCTTTTGCTTCTTACGTTGTTCCTTTCTCCTGATTATTTTGTTCATTTTAAGTCAAAATGCTCAGTTTATTATTGCACTTTGTTTTGCTTTTTGCCTATTTCTTTTTTAAATTACTCTAAATTTAATGTCAGTTTACTTTTGTAGGGCAGTCCATTGGACACCATGCATGAAAGGGTTAATCACCATCCCACATATTACCCAGAAGAATCACAATATGACTTCCCCACTACATTGTGCAGAGTTAAAATGAACATACACACCTTGTTATCAGTACAAGCAAAGTCAGAAAGTGAAAATTTTAAGTAGTCACTGGGAGGTCACATCCCTCATGAGCCAATTACAGCACAGAGAAGTACGGGTTCATCTGAGACCAAGTCCATAAATTGACCTTGGCACCAGCTGAGCCTGTGCTGAAGAACGCGGTCGGCCTTGGTCGTGTTTTACTGCTGGCGATGTTAAAACTGCAGAGGCTTTGTCATACAGTGGCAGACAGTGACACAAGCAGCCTCGTAAGATCTGCCCCAGGGGTCTAAGGGCAATAAGCAATTCTGTTCTGCACACCATGCCACATTCTGGAGTCTTCATGTGTCGCTGTATAATAAAATACTGCATAGAGTACAGAAATTAGGGCAGTTATTACATTATTCACATTCTGTTTATGACAAGGGCCAAGTTTCGGGTCATGAGTGCAGATATTAGAAGGGGTGAGGAGATTTTTCTCTCTCAGTAGTAATGAAATGTGCTTTTTTTTTACCCCCAGCTTACCAGTGGTTTGTAAACCTGCAAGCCAAAGTCCATCTGGAACTTTTGGGATTAATATTTTATTTATATTTAGTCAATTTCTATTCATTTTGGTCATTTTTGTTCATTTTCTTGTTTATTTTATACGTTTTTTCCTCGATTGTTAATTATTTCCATTTTGCTTATTATTTTCATCATTTTTGTTAATTTCCACTATTATTCAGCTCCATTTTTGTTCAATTTTGTTTACTTTTGTGCTAAATTTGTTAAGTTTTGTTCATTTTGTTGCTTATTTTGCACTTTTTTAGTTAATTTTTGATGATTGTCTCCATTCTATCCCTTTGAGGGATTGCTTTGTTCACTTCACAGACTTCAAAATTTTCTTAATTTTCTCAATGTTTCTTTTAGTGTTGTTATTTTTTGTAGAAAATAACAACACTAAAAGTATTAAGTTTGTTGAAGACAGTATGAACCTCTTCGCACTTTCTCAATGTTTCATTTCATCTTCTGTCATTTTGTTGCTAATGTTGGTAATTTCTGCATCCATTCATTTTCTGATTTATGAATTAATTAGTTTATTTTGAAAATATTTTGTTTTGTATTTTTAATCACTGTCTTGATTATTTTGTCCAATTTTACTTAATTTTGTGAAGATTTTGTTAATTTGTGCCAACTTTCTGGATTTTTTTTTTTGTCATTTTGTTGCTATTTTTGTTCATTTTTGCAAGTTGTCTTGCTTGTTTTGTTATTTTTTGCTAATTTTTGTTATGGTTTTGTTCATTTTTCAAACTTTCTGTTTTTTTTGTTTTTCCTCATTTTGTTGCTTATTTACAGTTTCATTTGATTTTGATTTGATTTTGTTCATTTTTGCTCATCTTCTTAAATATTTTGTTTATTTATGCTCATTTTCTTCATTTTCTTGTTCATAGTTTGTTCCTTTCATCAAACTGACGCATTAACACTTCACCACAACCCAGAAAATTCAGAGATACCACACTAAGAATGCTTTTGGTTAGAGTTACCCCACAAGACAATAGACAGCCTGTTGTCATTTTCCTATTCCCACAGTCTGCATAACATTACATTCGACCTCATAGCCTCTGTCATGTGTGCTGTGTCTGCAAAAGGCCTGACCTGTCATCATCAAAACACTGATGAACAACCAACTGCAAAGTCACAACCTGTAGCTTTGCTCGTTTTTGTTTATGGTTGTCATCATTTGTCTCCATTTTTTGACCATTTTATTCATTTTCCGGATTGTTTTGTTTATCTTTGTTTATTTCCGTATTTTTTAACCCCCATTGTTGTTCAAATGTCTTCATTTTCTTACTCATTTTGGTCATTTTTCTTCACTGTTGTTTTCATTTTGTGGATTGATATGTCATTTCTGTTATTTTTTTTATTCTGTGTACATTTTATTCCTTTGAGGGATTCAGTGTTTTGTTAACTTTTGCTCATTACAAAAATATTCTGTTCATTTTTGCTCATTTTCTTGCTTTTTTTGTTCATTTCTCCAGACCTTCTGGGTTTGGTTTTTTTTTTTCATTTTTGCTCATTTTGTGTTCATTTTCTTGAATATTTTGTTCCTGTTTTCTCATTTTCTTGTCTTTTTACTCATTTTTGCAAACTTTCTGGATTAAGAAAAAAATGCTAATTTTCTTGCCTTTTTACTCATTTTTGCAAACTTTCTGGATTTAAAAAATGCTCATTTGTTCTCTTTCTTATATACTTTGTTTGTTTTTGCTTATTGTCTTGATTTTTTTTTTTCATTTTTGCTCATTTTCTTGGTAAGGGTTAGACCACAAGACAATAGACAACCTGTTGTAATTAAAACCAGTCATTTCCTATGCCCACACAGTCTACATAAGGTTACATAGACCTCAGCCTCCTCATAGCCTCTGTCATGTGTGCTGTGTCTGCAAAAGGCCTGACCTGTCATCGTCAAAACACTGATTAACAATCAGTTGCAAAGTCACAACCTGTAGCTTTGCTCATTTTTGTTTATGGTTGTCATCATTTCTCTCCATTTTTTGACCATTTTATTCATTTTCTGGATTGTTTTGTTTATTTTTGTTTATTTCTGCATTTTTTAACACCCATTGTTGTTCAACTGTGTTCATTTTCTTATTATTTTGGTCATTTTACTTCATTTTCTTCACTGTTGTTTTCATTTCGTGAATTGATTTGTCATTTCTGCTCATTTTTTAAATTCTGTGTATATTTTATTCCTTTGAGGGATTCAGTGTTTTGTTAATTTTTGCTCATTTTCAAAAATATTCTGTTCATTTTTGCTAATTTTCTTGCTTTTTTGGTCAATTCTCCAGAGCTTCTAGGTTTGGGGTTTTCTTTTTTCATTTTTGCTCATTTTGTGGTCATTTTTGTTCATTTTCTTGAATATTTTGTTCCTGTTTTCTCTTTTTTTTTGCCTTTTTACTAATTTTTGCAAACTTTCTGGATTTTTAAAAAAATGCTCATTTTGTTTCTTATTTTGTTCATTTTTGCTCATTTTCTTAATAATTTGCTTCATTTTTGCTCATTTCCTTGAATATTTTGTTCATATTTGCTCATTTTCTTGCTTGATTTGTTCACTTTATTATATACTTTGTTTTTGCTTATTGTCTTGATTTTTTTTTCCATTTTTGCTCATTTTCTTCAGTATTTCGGTCATAATTTAAAAAGTCATCAGAAACCAGAAAATTAAAATATAATGTCCAAATTCCTACAATGATTCAGAGATGCCACACCAAATAAGAATGCCCTTGGTAAGGGTTAGACCATAAGACAATAGACAACCTGTTGTCATTAATACCAGTCATTTCCTATGGCCACACATTCTACATAACGTTACACAGACCTCAGCCTCCTCATAGCCTTTGTCGTGTGCTGTGTCTGGAAAAGGCCTGACCTGTCATCAGAACACTGATAAACAGCCAATTACATCCCATCAGCATGCACATATACTAGTGGAGAAGTCACAACCTGTGGCTGCACGTCGCACCGGGTCTCTTTGTAACAACAAAGAAGTAACAGAAACTGACACTTAACTGGAGAGCAGAGAGGCTGAGAGCAACACTGCAAACGGCGACCACCATGTCGGGGGGACGCAGGAAGGAGAAGATGATGCCAATAGCCTACGTATGAGCCGGAGCGTGCGATTTCTAACATGAACGCACGAAATACACCAGGAGTCAAGGCGCACAATGCCTGCCACGCAGCCCTTGCACTCACCGTCCGGGTAGATCACCTGTCAGTTCCTTAAAAGGCTCGACCCTGGAAAGCTGACTGTGCAAATAGTCGTTAACAGAGGCTTCCAGACCAGCCGCTCTCTTTCTGTTCCATTCTGTTCTCCGCGCTCTCTTCTCTCCGAAGCAATTTGTTGAATGAGCAGCAGGGAAGGAAGAGGGGAGGGGGGTGAAAAAAAAGTTACATCTCGGCAAATTGCCAATTTTTTTCCTATTCCCCGCGCTTGGTTTGTTGTTATTTTGGGATGAATATGTATATGGCGGCTGCCCTTTCGCCTCAGCTCGGGATGCCCAAGATGGAGGCTTGCGTGTACCTGTCATGCAACATGCGCAGTAGTGGTTGCACGGATGGAGCGCATCAGTCTCATCAGCACCGCTCAGCCGCTCCCCGCCTCCCGAACGCGAAACGCTCCGGTGTGACGTGGCGACGGGGAAACGCTCTCATTCACGTGATGGGAGCAAACGCCTCGCTATTTATGGCACTGTCTGTGTGGCATTTAGCAGCAGACGGACATGAACAAAGGAGGAGGTAGAGGCCATAAAGCACAGAGTCTGCAAATTTTAGAGGAAATATATAAGGCTTATGGGCACTATAGTCTAATGCTCCTATTGATTTGAATTGTGTCACAATGGCCCCCAATTAAACATTTTACTTTAGCTGAGATGTAGCTCTAAAAATCCTGATTTTGGTTAATTTCACAGTTTTTATGTTGTTCCCTTATGTTGATTTTTAGAAGACGGTTCATTTTTGAAGGACTTTTGTCACTTTCCCCATTTTACGTTAATTTTGTTTCCTTCACTTGTTTATTTTGTTCATAGTTTATTTCTGAATTTTTCTTGATTATTTGGCATATTTTCCACTCATTTATATGCTTATTTTGGTGTTTCTTGTTCATTTTCTTCATTGTTTTGTTCAGGGTTACTCATTTTGTTTGATTGTTTTTTATTTTCCTAATGTTTTGGGCTTATTTGGGTTTATTGTTATGTGAGTAGCTTGGACATTTTTTCAGCCTCTTGATTATTTTTGTTAATTTGTGAGCATTGTCTCAATAAATTTCTTCATTTTGTTCATTTTTTGTATTGTTTATTTTGTTAATTATTTTGTTAAATTCTTATTAATTTTCTTTATTATTTTTGTTCATTTTTACTTATTTTTGCTTGATTATCTTACTACCCCCATCATGCTCAGATGACATTTATGCCCCTATCTCGACATAGTAATGTTACTGTATTAACTATAAATTAAATGCTTACAGTGGTGCCTCAGATACCGACGGTAATCCGTTCCGGCGTCATGGCCTTCATCCGAATCAGTTGTTATCCGATGCGACTTTTTCCATAAAAATACATGTAAAACCAATTAATCCATTCTAGACCCACGACAAACTCCCATATAAAGTATGTATTACACACCCCTACC
>JAQQAE010016200.1:0-11827 GCA_029823295.1 Pseudamia nigra
CACCGCCATCTGGTGGATGCATGACGCAAGTGCGCCTTATAATCCGGTGCGCCTTATAGTGCGGAAAATACGGTACTGGAAATTTGGTTTGACTACCGGTGAACCCCCTCCCCCTCTCCACCCCCTCACCCATGGCGGCAGATTGGAAAGGGAGAGAGGCCCAGAGAATGTTAGCGTTGACGGGGAGCGGATGGCCCCAGAATGTGTCATCTGAACTTAGGGGTATGAAGACGGGCGGACCCGCCTGTGACTGCCACAGCTGCAGGAATGTGGGGCTTCCCAATAAATGATGGAGTGACCGGATCTATCGCCTTCCTCCCCCTTAGTTCAGACGCCATGTCTGGGACGCCCGGCGCGGGTGTTGTCCGCTCCTCATTCCCCGGGCCTCTCTCCTTTTCCCACCTGCTGCGGACGGGGGCGGAGGGAGGGCACCCCTCCGGCACAGATGCCGGTGTTCAAACCAAATTTCCAGTCCGGTCAACAGAAGGAAAACCACACGCCTTGGATACCATGACCTGGACGACTGAAAATCTTCACAGACATGAGCCAATATTGCACAACACAATTAACTATGTATATTTTTTTATCATTACCTGAGTTTACGCTGATGATTCGACTCACCCACAACAATGCTTCGGTGGTAGCTTTCGCTTTTGAAGTATGTTGTGTGAACAATGATTGATGTCCTGATAATAGGCATTTTAGTTCCTTCACCTTTCTCTTTCTCAGCTCACTTTTTGGTGGGAAGTCAGTCTCATATTTATTATGAACAGTACGAAAATGCCGCACCACATTTCCCTTTTTTGGAATTGAAGTGATAGACTGGCAGATGAGGCAAACACACTTGGAAAATGTCATCGTGATTAAAAAAAAAAAGTGCTCCTCCCATTCCATATGAAAGTGACAAGTTTTTGTCTTCTTACTTGGTCCAGCTCCCCCACTCATCTTCATACCCTTTTTTAAGTTTAAGAGAAAAAACTGAGGGCTAAAAATTTGAGATTTCTAGTTTGTTAGTTTTGCTGCACATAGGATGTTTGCGCGGTGACCTAAGTGTCAGAAAAAATCAGATGTCATTTTATTGGCTGCCCTGTAAATCAATCTAGTGACAGGATGGATGATAGGCTGACGTCTATTTTTTTTTAATGCCATGCGAGCTACTGACACTACCTTCACGATCGACTGGTCGATGTAATGAGCACCCCTGCTCTAAGAGGATCAGACTTCTTGGAGCCAAATGAATGGTGCCCCAGCAGCCAAATGGAGGTATTACAGCTTAAGGTTACGTCCATATCAGCTGAACAACCCAGGTCATTGCCCACTGGTTTTTACACAGTCAAACCTGAATAGTCATGTTGTTGAAAAAAAGCAAAGTGCAAAATTGCAGTTTTAATTTTTTAATCTGTACATCGGGCAAAAATAATAATCCATCAAAATCTATGACGTTGCTAATTGCTGACATAACTGTAATCATCCTCCCAAGGTACATATACTTTGCATCTAGAATACTGAAAATGTGACAAACACTGCCATATAAAATGTTCAATTCTGAAATTAATCAAATAATACATGTAGGTATTTATGATTAGGACTGAAGTTGATTAAAATATGTACAGAAACAATATTAGCGTATGCTATTTTTGTGGCATTTTTGCAGAATACACTGTCCCTTAATGGTAACGACATAATTATTTTAAAGCAGGGTACGAGGGTAAAAGATACTTAAATAATCAAGCCAGAGACTAAAATACTTTTTTAGCTATAAAGTCAATCCTTGCCATTCTAGTGTTAATCCCATGTGTATGATCATCTTGGTCTAAACAGCTTTGGAAATGATTATCATATAACTGTGACAAGGTAGAAAAAAGAAAAGATCTTGTCATCAAAATTTGTCATCAGTGTTAGTTTTGAAGCCAGAAAATCTGTTTACAAATGTAAGACTTAAGTGGTACATTACTTTATAAAATAAATAAGATGCAGTCATAATTAGAACATTTGGAATTGTGTTTTTCCCATATCTTGCAACTTCAGTTTAGCACCCACTCTATACCTACAGGTAAACCAGTGCACCTGTAAAATATTAAGAAGCCACTGATGATGAATGTTCTTAGCAATTAAAATTTTATTGTCAATTAATTCAAACAATTTGACTCAGCTTGATTTGAGTCACTGTTGTATTGATGATTCCCATAGAAAGCTACACCTCATTTAATAATAACTTCTAAAACTGCCAAGTCCTGAATAATTTATTTTCAAATATGAATGTGTTCTTTGAAAGACATATTTTTATTTCAGGTATATTATTATTTCAGTTAATGTCATGTAAAAAAAAATGCTTTAATTCCAAGCGCTGCTTACATTAGCCTTTCAAAGCTTATTTACCGTCTTTTTACTACGGTCTAATTTAGTTTCCTGTAGAAGTACACATGCGTTAGTAGTCATGTCCTGAATTGCACTGGCTCTTTACTGGAGTCTTGCAGAATGTGAGCGGAACCCTAGTCATGTGGACTCATTAGGAACATACTAAATTCACATCAATCAAAGCTGGAATCATAAGGACACATGGCAAGAATGTGCCTTCACATTGATGCATTCATTCCTTCACTTGTCACTGCATTGCACAAAGGCAGCACATTCTTATTAATTCATATTTCTTCAGGTTAATGGTACCCTGGTGGCTAGGAGGACAGTCATCGCTCAGGCCATCTCCCCGGCAGGTTCACTGTTGCTGGGCTGCCATTCGAGAGACCACCCCCGCAGCACCAAGTTCGGAAAGGTGGAGCTCTACATGTTTCGCATTTGGTCCGACCTGGACCAACACGGCCTGTGTGAGGATGGGAATGTGATCACCTGGAACTCTCTGTTTTGGGGTGTGACCAGCTCAAACGCCACACAGAGAGATCCCAACCTCCCCTGTGGTGAGACTTGTGCATGAATGACCAAACTAATTATTACCTGTAGGTAGGAATGGATGCTTTTCATTTCATTTCATTTCTTTTCATTTTCATTACTGCTGTGTAAAGAAAAACAGAAAGTGATGATTTGAAACCTGCCATGGAAAGAGGAACCCCATATAAATTAGATCCAGCATGGGTAACCTGCACATCTGTGAAGACAACGTTAACTTTTTTGTGCATGGTGTTCACTTCACTGCCCTACAAAGGCAAAGTGACAGTGGCAAGGTGACATTAAGTTAATTCTAACTACAAAATGAAGGTAAAAAATCAAAGCAAAATGAAATATGTCAGTGCGTATTTTAACTTAAAATGAGCACAATACCGTAATCAGGAAAAAGGAGCAACCTAAGAAGCAGAAGGTACAAAATAGGAAGGATAATTAATGAAAGCGCAGAAAGAAGAATAATGAACAAAACAAGAAAAAAAAAGAAGAAAAAGGGAACAAAATCAATCAGAAGCAAAATGAACAAAATCGGCAGCAAAATTAACAAACCAATCAGGAAAATGTACCAAATGAGATGCAAAAAGAAGAAAAATTAACAATCAATAAAATGCTTTAAAAAAACAACAAAAAACAACACTTTCAGGTAATTTTTGCAATACCAAGCACTGTTTGGCCTTGGAGCAACATATTCTGCTTAACAGACAGACTGGATAATCTTGTTTATTTCAGCAAGGCTATGTCAAAACACAATCATGCACTTATTCATACAGCATAGGTCTATACTCTATAGTAAAGGAAAACAGGCGCTAAACTGGCCTGATACAGTCCTGACTAGTCACCCTTGGAAAATGTTTGGTACATTATGGAATGTAAAATATGAAAAGGTTTTTATTCCTGTTTATTTTTCTTTTTACTTCCTCCATGTTTCCTTATTTTGACACATTCTGTTCATTCTCTCAACTATTTTGTTCATTTTTTTTATTTCCTTGAATATCTTACTCATGGTTAGGGTTATGGTTTTATTTTGTCCATTATTTTGAACATTTTGCTCATTCGGCTTCTTACTTTAGTTTTTGTTAGTTTTTGTTTATTTTTTTCCAAAACTAGGGTAACATAAAATGCACAGATGCAGTACATCACTGACTTACTGTTCATTCCTTTGGTTTTTGCCATATAGTTGCAATTACTGCACATCCGACCATTTATTCTCTCTGAAACGTGACACGATTCAGTCAAGACACAAAACAAATCAGACATCTTAAGATCTAATTCCAGTCTGAACTTATTTTTGACAAAATGCTGAGTTACTGTACTTTGTAAGGCAATAAAATTTGTTCATCTGTCAAACCACGGAGATTGATTTTGGGTGTGCCACACCAACTCAGATAATTCAGACAGGAGCGATTCATTCTAAACCTCTCCTTGCATGCTCCCTTTGTGCCAAATCATGTTGAAAATTATCCTCTTCACATCAGTGCTTTCAAATTACATTGTTTTTGAATGAGTTGAAGCCATTTGTAGCCCTTTCATGGTCCTTTAATCATTTTTGTTGATGCCGCAGATCCAAATTTGAGGAATGGCAGTGGTATGTATATACAATGTGTTCATACTGCCTACGATGAAATCCATGTCAAAGGACAATGTAAAAAGGCACCGTCAAGGTTGTGAAAGAGTAATGAACAAGTGAAAAGCAGCTGTACATGAATTTGGTCCCTTGGCAGTTTGGGTGTTAACCAGCTTTCATTGTTTAACCGAAACACCTGAGCCCAGTCAGGGTGTGAATTTCAGTCTCTAGTGGTCGTTCCTGATTTCATAAACCCACCCCACCTGCATCTTGCCCTTTCATGGTTCTGGCACCATTATGACGGCACTGACCAGGACACCAATGTAACCATATAGACAGCACATGGATCATGAAGGTACAGGACTGTTGTCCTCACAGTTTATTTACTCCTCCTGGAGAAATAAAACCTGCACATCACCCGTCTGCTGTGGTTCCCCCAGCAAAGCACAGCAGCACTGTGTGGGGGAGGCAGCTCTATCAGTGCTACACAATCCACAACAAAATACCACACATACATTTGTCTGATGTTGTTTCCACATTTCTACTTTCATACTATGATTATACAAATACAACCCCAACTCCAATATAGTTGGGATGCTGTATGTAAATAAAAAAAGAATGCAGTGAGCCTCTCAGATTTAAAGAGGGGAGAGGTTTACCAATCTGCAACAAGCTGCATCTAAAAATTCTGGAACTATTTCTTTAAAAAAAAGTTCCTTAATGTAAAATCAATCACAAGATCATCATATCATAAAAAGTTTCAGAGAATCAGGAGGAAGTCGCAAGGTCAAAACTGGATGCTTGTGATCTTTGGGCCCTCAGGTGGCACTGTATTAAAAACAACCATGATTCTATAATGGAAATCATGCATGGGCTCAGGAACACTTCCAGAAATTATTATTTGTTGAACACAATTCACAAATGTTAAATGTTATAGCTGTATCATGCAAAGAAGAAGCCATATGTGAACATGATCCAGAAATGCTGCCATATTCTCTGGACCAAAGCTCATTTAAAATGGTTTGAGACGAAATGTTTGTGTTTTGGAAACCATGGACGCTGTGACCTGCAGACTAAAGAGGAGGCGGACCATGCGGCTTGTTAAAAGCCGGATGGTCTCTGATGGCATGGGTTGGCATTAGTACCTATGGCATGTGCAGCTAAGACATCTGCACACATAACATCAATGCTGAAATGTACAGAGGTTTTTTAGCAACATATGCTCAAATCCATTCGCCTCTTTCACCAAGACAATGCTAAACCACATACTGCACACAACACACACAAAACAGCATGGCTTCACAGGAGAAGAGTCTAGGTGCTGAGCTGGCCTGCAGTCCAGACCTTTCACCTTTAGAAAACATTTGGCGCATCATGAAATGAAAAGTCCATCATCGAAGGCCCAGGACTGATGAGCAGCTAGAATCCTGCATCAGACAAGAATGGGATGACATTCCTTTCCTAAAACTCCAGTAACTAGTCCCTTCGCTCCCCAGACGTTTACAGACAGTGAAGGGGATGATGGTACACAATGGTTAACATCGCCCTGTTCCAACTTGCTGCAATAAAATTCAAACTCAGCTAATATTTTCCATGAAATGATAAAACATCTAACTTTCGAGATCCAATATGTTATGTTCTAATTGGGCATAAAATATGGGATTGTTGTTGTTGTAAACTGCTCGATAAATAAAGTTTCATTCATTCATTCATTCATTCATTATGAGATTTGCAAATCATTGCATATTGTTTTTGTTTTTGGAATAAAGATTGTATAATTTTTTATGCTTTTTTTTGTTTTCTCTCAACAGTAAAACACAAATATATCAGAATTTTCCCACTAAGACAATATTAAACCATGTGAATGTGGGAAACAATGGGAAATACCATTTCCGTGCTACAAAATCAAGTTGCACATTATCTTTAGCAAAATGTACTGTACCTCTGGTGGCATTAGTCTTAACACTAAAAATTGATTTGCAGTTTACTGCATGTGAGCATACTGTTCAGATTTGCCTTCCATGAAATGACTCCCCTTAGAATTTATTGTATCTGATGACTGATTATGCAGCAGCTTGTATTTGTGTCTTTTCCTTTTATTTTCAGCATGACATTCAGCAGCACTAAGACAGAATCTGTTTCAGTCCACCATAAAAATAAAAATAAAATAAAAAATCTGCTTCTTTCTTCTTTTAGGATTAATAAACTGTCATGTTAGCCAGCTTTGCTCCAACACCAGTAAGTATTTTTTACCTTTTTCATATTGTTGATGTGCATGTGCATTTTGGTTGAATATTTGTTAGTGATTTATTTGGGATTGTGCAGGCGCTCACTTCTGGATGTCATTACGTGTGGAAGTCAAACAAGGCAGCAGAACTGAGGAGGCTGTCCGCACTTTTGTAAGAAGTTTTCATCTATTTTTGGAGTTTGCCATGTGCCTGCAAATTTTAATAACATTTTAATACATTTGAATATCATGACAATACAGACGTGTTCAATCTGTGGGAAAAACAGAAGCAAATTCCTGCAGTAGTAAATGCTCTGGTTTTAATTCACTATGTTTTGTTTTTAGAAAAAACAATCATGATATCGCAATATATACCCTCTGCCTCGGTTGCAGTTAATGATTAGTTCTCACTTTATATTGCAGTGCATGAAATGAAAATGAAAAAATAGAACAAAGGCCTTGAAGTGTAGACTTGACAAAGCTTCACCAATCTTCACACCTTTCTATAAGCCATAGACTGACCTGCCAAACAATTTCCTGAACTAACACTTGCATTTCCATAAATGTATTTAATGTTCATTTTAAATCTTTGTACTACAAAATGATTATGGAAATGACAAAATATAAATAAACTTCCAGTAAAATGTGCATGAGGGCAACTTTTTTTGAATGAATTTGAAAGGAGCAAAAATTTTACTCGAGCTTGGTAGTTCATAATGATTCTCAAGAATGTTGATTATTCTTGTCTTGTTTGTGGAAAAATGAAATGGAATACAGGATGCTGCTTCTTATATGCTGTTTATTAGAGCATAGGACCACTGTCTCAAGTTACTTCATTTGAGATTTCACAGTATAGCGACATGGCCGGTGAATCTACTGTATGTTCCTTTTCTTCAGTCCATATCTGATATGAATAGAAAATTATATAATGAAAAAATAATTTCATTTTCAATTCTTCACTTTAAATTCAAAAATAAAATAAGGGAAATGCCCTTTTTTGGTTATATTTAACTATATACTGTAGATCCCTGACAAAATAAGCCGTTTTTTTCTTTTTTTTTAATTGACCTCAAACTAATTACCTTGTCTTTGTCTGTTTGGCAGTAGGATTACACAAAAACTACTGTTTTTGATTAAATTTACACCAGAGGAAGTCCTTGGGTCAAGGACGAACCCATAAAACTCTGGAGATAATCTGAATCAAGATGCGGATTCTGGTTCAATTTTTAACTTTGTTTAACATTGCAAAATAGAGCCATTCATGAAAATCAGTCTGGTAGGTTTTGCATAATCCTGCTGACAAACTGACAACCAACATAATCACATAACCTCCTTGGCCGGTCAAAAAATAGTTTGGGTGAACAACAGCCTTGGCGGAGACATGCACTCTCCGAGTGCCATCACATGAGCAACATTAGCTACTCGACTCCTTCAGAAAGTGTGCTCGATGTGAAACTTTTCTTGTTATGAGAGAGCAAATATGTTAGGGTGGCAGCAATACTCTGCTGTACCATCTAATATACACAATGTTAATTCAGAAAGGATAGATCAACAGGCAGCGTACAACCAAATGTATTTCAATAAGGACTCAGCTGAAATAAAGCACTTTCATGCTTGTCTTCTGCACTATGAGAAGCTCCGATTGGCTGGAGAGAGATTATTAACAGATGAAGGTATATATTGGTTTAAAGTAATTTTAGGAAGATTGGTTATGTACTTGCCTTTAAATTGAACTTCCTTATCTTGTTTATCTTCAGCCACTGTTTCTTTTGAATTACTAGATGTCAGAGTCACCAAAAATTTGAACTGTACTTGTTAGTATTAGTATTAGTACAGTTTTAATGTTTGGTGGCTCTGAGATCTAGTAATACTTATTGGTAGGTTTCACCCTCCATCTCTCACCTCCTACCACAGCCTGACGTCATGTCTCCATCTTTCACTTAGGTGTCCTGGTTGTTTCACTGTGAAAGTGCCAATGATACAAACTTTAAAGACTTCTGTCAACAGAACAGACTTGAGGTCAGTGAGTCCCAGAAACCGGATTCAAACTATGGCTTTTCAATGGTAAAAGAAGTGTCCTTGAAAAAAAAAAAAAGCAAGCAAACGTTAATATTAAACATTTTCTCATCTTTCCGTACAGGTCGAAGAAGTGTCATGTGCGCTAAAAGATAATATAAGGTAACAGTATTTTGGTAGTGATGTAGTCTTTCATCACAGTAAAACCCCATATCGAAAAAACATAGAGTCGCTGTGTTAATCATTTTTTTCCTTTGTAGTTGATTCTCACAACAATTGCATGTCTCAGTTATGTTTCAGTTAAATATGATGTTTGACTGTGGCTTTTTTTTGGAAGCAGGGCTGCAGATTGAAATTGTTTTCTTGTTTTCAGGAACACGACCTGCAGTGTGTTGTTGCATCTCAGTCGCGCTGTGTCAGCGTGTGAACTGCAGCGCGCTGGCCTCTCTGCACTACAGCAAAATGGAAACGGACAAATAGAAGCAACAATCATCGGGCGGGTGGAGAGAGTGGGTAAGTGCAGATGCTTCAAGTAAATCTCCTGACATACATATTATACATATATTGTTCAGTTTTTGTTAATTTTCTGTATTATTTTGTTCAGTTTGTAGATCATTTTGTTTAGTGTTTTATTTCTCTCCATTTTGAAGATGATTATATTCATTTTGTTGGTTCTTTTGTTCATTGGAGTTGATTATTTTTAGTGCTGTTTTTGTTCATTTTTGGTCATCTTGCTGATTATTTTGTTCACGTTGTTTATTTTTTTTGTCATTTTAATTGATTTGTTGAATCTTATTTTGTTTGTTTTGTCCATGCTGTCAGTGACTTAATGTATTTAGATTTTTTCAGTATATTTGTCCTTCTGTTGAGTACTTTTTAACACTTTTTTTCACCAAATTTATAAATCTATTCTCTTTTTTCAATGTTGTTCACGTTATTCAGATAGTACTTATTTCAATCAATGAATCAGTCAATCTTTATTTATGTACCACTTTTCATACAATAAATCTTGTAGCGTGTTTTACATTCATAAAAGCATTTATGAATGTAAATTTAAAAGTATTTATTGACGTATTTTTAGCATTTTGATTCCAACCAAAACACCTTCTTCCCAAACTATAGCAATATCCTGCTTTTTAGACCTCACAAATATAGAAAACCACATCCACACACACAGCCACACACAGTGAACTAAACATTATGCAACTGTGTATTTTGCAAGTAAAATCACCCATTCGGATTAACTGGATTGCAAATGCAAATGTACCTCCGTGTACAAGTACACTCAAATGTGGTAAGTGCAACATATTTAAATTGTGCAGAGCTCCTAAAATCCTAACTGTGAATACTATATACATGTACGTGTTTTTTCTTATGAGAATGATGTGGTTATCATGCGGGGAGATTACAACAAATAGTTCCAGATTTTAAGGTCAAAGTTAAGGAGAAACCACTTATCTGTTTTTTTGTTCCACCTCTTCATGCAGTTACAGCCTGTGACATGTTTTAGACAAAGGCATCTGAAACCCACTTTTAGATTTATATAACCTTTATTATACTGTTGAAAAGGCAAAAAGGGAGAGTTCAGTGCTTTTTTCCATGTGAGGACCACATCATATCATACCTTGAATAGATTATCTTATAGAGCTGAAGGATATTTTGAGCAAAAATGAACAAAGTAATCAAATAAATCAATACATTAATAAATATCAGCAAAATAAGCAGAAATGGACAAAATAAACAGTTGAACTCACCAAAATGAACAAATTAGGCAAATAAATCAACAGAAATAAGGAAAATAAGCAAAAAAAGCTAAAAAAAAAAAAAAACAGCAAAAAAGGAACAAAATAATCAAATAAATCAACCCCCCAAAAAAATGAGCCAAGAAAAAAAATCATCAAATTGAGCAAAAATGAACAAAATCATCAAATATGTAAACAGAAATTAGCAAAAATAAGCAGCAGAGAATAAAACATAGACCAAAATAAGTACCATTTCTATTTCTACTCTACTGGCCACAAACATATCAGTTCCGCTTCAAACACCTTAACCTACCTTAAGTTCTCCTTAAGTCCTGCATCTATGTGCAAGAGCCATATTTCTATTATATGACATTCCAAGGTGAAAATAAATGAGTTGAGTTCTCTCCATTAAATGGCAGCCTTGTGCAGCTGAGGCCCTTATTTTTTCCCTCAGAGACACATATGAATTCATCGATAGAATAATTATCATGCTGTGTCATTGTGGGAGCAAGATAACAAAATATCACAGGGATTGAAGGACTCTCTAGAGCTGAACGTCAAACCCCAGTCCAGCCACCATAAAGAATAACCCGAGCTATTAAATAAAGTGAATTACAAGTCCTCCACATTGTCAGAAAGTCAATTTAATCCTCATGACAGGCAGCAAAAAATGAACGCTGCTCATGTCGACTTTGTCTGCACCAGGTCGGGACGTGTGTGAGAATATGGCACCCTCTGGTGGCAGGTTTGTGAGGTGCACGTCCACGTCCTCACTGGATGAAGTCTGCCAGATGTCCAACCAGCAGGTGAACCTTACATGGTAAGCGGGACATCTGGGTTTTCACAGTGTGCGTCTCTGTGCATCAGCTCTGTGTCTGACCAGTGTTCCTCTACTAGTTCTCTCATTGAGCCTGACTCCGTCTCAGCTCTTCAGGCTCAGGAATCGTGCAGCAGTGAGTAGTGAACAAACTATTCTGACGTACATTGCGTGTTCAAATAGCTTCCAGCTGCTGTAACCAGGCTTTGTTTTTCCCTTAGGTGAAGCCCCTCGATTCTGCGACTGCACCACCTTTTGTAACACAACAAGTAAGCTGTAATGTTATTTGCCTGTATGTCTGCGTATACAGTATAAATAAATGTACTTCCGAGAGTGCTTGATTTGCAGAGTACATTTTACTTTTCTTACTTCTACTCAGTCACATCTTAGGCTGACATTGACCGAAATGATGAGAATCAACAGATGTAACCTGCACTGCCCACTGTCTTCTTCTTTTCCTTTCGGCTGTTCAGGGGTCACCACAGCTCATCTGCCTCCATCTCACCCTATCCTCTGCATCTTCTTTTCTCACACCAACTACCTTCATGTCCTCCTTCACCACA
>JAQQAE010016201.1:0-11827 GCA_029823295.1 Pseudamia nigra
CCTCCCTTCCTTCCTTCCTTGGTCATTTGTGCTCATCCTGTTTGGATTCTTCATTGCTTTAATTTACTTCATTATTTGTTTGTTGTTGCTCATTATGTCATTTTATTTTCCACAATGTTTTCATCACAAATGTAACTGAGTAAGTGTAAGGACTATTCAGCAAAACAGCTACTCTCACATGTACAATTAAAAAAAAAATGGCTCAAGCACATGTAACGGATTAAACCTGACCTTTTAGACCACGTTGTGGACATGTGACTCTTTGTTGCAGGTTTAAATTCCTAATCTTTGAAATGAAAGACGCTAAACAAGGCTGCCTGGTCCTTCACATGTAACTCGGAAACAGTTTTTACGGTCGGCAGCTGTTTAATGGTCCCACCTACTCACCAGCAGTGGAACTCTGGGATGCTTTGGGCTTTTAAACACAGACTTAATTTACATAAAAATATCAAACAATTAAATGAAAAGTCCAAAGACATAAAATTGATTGCAGGTTCTCCAGACTGTTTTATTGCAGCAGTGGACGGACACCGGACGCTGCTGCTTCTTCTACAACAACATAAAGTCACCGAGCGCTTTAAGTGGGGGGCTGCGTTAAGGGCGGATTCATTTCAGGGGGAAAACTGCACTTGTTGGACGTTTTGAGACCACAATCCATGTAGCTGAGTAGTTTTCTTTAACCCTTCAATGGTTTTAGTGTTCAGACATTTGACCGTCTGGAGGAGGAGGGGGTTTAATTTCATAATGAACAATAAGAGTCAGGGCCTGAGGTCATGTGACTTCATTCAATCAGGTATCAATGCATAAAGTTCCTGATCCATTTTTAGACAAAAATAAAAAATACATGTGTATCTACCACACGATATGTGATGCAAGTTTTAGCTGCAACGTGTTAAAATTGTTATTATTTTATTCATTTTTAGCAGTTTTGTTCATTATTTGAGTCATTTGCACTGATTTTGTTTGTTAACTTGTACATTTTGAATTATTTTAGTGCCGTTTTCGTGCATTTTGTACATTAGTGATCTTTTTTATTCATTATTTTTGATCATTTTTGTGAACATGTCGTTTTTTGAGGATCATTTTAGTTGTTAGTTAGTTCATTCATCAGCAAGATCACTTGAAAAGTCATTTTCAGGAAAGGTGTGAAATGGGACTAGGAGCAGGCGATGACATTTTGGCGGTGATCCCAAATCACCATCTCAGCGCACTGCGTTCTCTTTGCTCCAACCAATCAAAACGTGACCGTACAAGTGCATCGTATGTCGGGATGTCAGTAAATTCAAGGCTGTTCTCGGTGTACTGTACCCCAAACCATTATGTTGGATTATTTCGTTCAGTTACATCGTAATCGCATTGTTGCTTAATTTCTTGACTTTGGTCATTTACTTGATTATATTGATTTTATGGATTTTTTCTTATTTTTGTTCAGTATCCAGTTCATTTTTTTCTTGTTATTGTTGAGTTAGTGCTTACATTGATTTATTATACTATGTTATTTCCATCAGTGGTCAAAGCCACAGAAATAATAAAAAGAAAATAGTACAATATACAAAGAAATGACTGATGCAAATAAAAATATGAATTTAAACAGCTGAGAGACAACAACAAAAAAACAACAAAAATACTAAAAAAAAGCATGAGCAAAATAAACAAACAAACTGAAAAAACTATGCATAAAAGCAGCAGAAATTGTCACCAAAATGAATAAGCAAATAAAGGAACAAAAGTACAAAATGAGCGAACATGTAAAAAATCCTCAAGTAATTAAAAAAAAAGAACAATATAATCAAGCACCTGAGAAAAAAAACAACAGAATGACTAAAATATGAGCAAAATAATAAGATAAGTTTGGGAAAGAAAGAACAAAATGACCAACAAAAACTGAACAAAAAGCAAAACAAGCAAAAAAATTAGTAAAAGGAAACAAATCAAGCAACAACAGAAAAAAAACAATAATAACTTAAACAATGAATGAACATAATAAGCAAGAAAAAAACAGAAATGATCAAAATACTTATTTAATATATATTGCTATATTAAACCCCGTGTTATGGAAATGCTCACATGCTACGTACTTGTTTTTTTATGTGATACTTCTTCACTCTTACTCAAGTACTTGGTAATGTTTATGAGTACTTCTACTTGGGTCAATAGATTTGTAATATAATACTTTAACCTGAGTAATGTTCTTCTGTGTGAACAATTACAATAATCTACAAACACAGTAAAATAGTAAGACTGACTTGAAAGTTTGGCTTGTTTTGGTTCTTTTTTTTTTAGCATTTTCTTGAATGTTTGGCATGTTTTTGTTAATTTTTTTAGCATTTTCTTGAATGTTTGGCTTGTTTTTGTTCATTTTTATTAGCATTTTCTTGAATGTTTGGCTTGTTTTGGTTCATTTTTTTTTAGCATTTTCTTGAATGTTTGGCTTGTTTTGGTTCATTTTTTTTTTAGCATTTTCTTGAATGTTTGGCTTGTTTTGGTTCATTTTTTTTAGCATTTTCTTGAATGTTTGGCTTGTTTTTGTTCATTTTTTTTTTAGCATTTTCTTGAATGTTTGGCTTTTTGTATTCATTTTTTAGCATTTTCTTGAATGTTTGACTTGTTTTGGTTCATTTTTTTTTCAGCATTTTCTTGAATGTTTGGCTTTTTGTGTTCATTTTTTAGCATTTTCTTGAATGTTTGACTTGTTTTGGTTAATTTTTTTTAGCATTTTCTTGAATGTTTGGCTTTTTGTGTTCATTTTTTAGCATTTTCTTGAATGTTTGGCTTGTTTTGGTTAATTTTTTTTAGCATTTTCTTGAATGTTTGTCTTTATTTTGTTATTTTTTTAGCATTTTCGTGAATGTTTGGCTTGTTTTGGTTAATTTTTTTATAGCATTTTCTTGAATGTTTGGCTTGTGTTGTTCATTTTTTTAGCATTTTCTTGAATGTTTGGCTTGTTTTTGTTAATTTTTTTTAGCATTTTCTTGAATGTTTGGCTTGTTTTTGTTAATTTTTTTTTAGCATTTTCTTGAATGTTTGGCTTGTTTTGCTCATTTTTCTTTGTTTTTTTGTTCTTTTCCTACCAGAGTTGGTAGGAAAATGATCAAGAGTTTGATCATTTTGTTCGATTTTCTTCTTCTTTTTCCTTTCAGTTTTCTCTCCTGTATCTAACTTGCTTCATTTTCTTGGTTCACTTGTTCACTTTGCTTCTCACTCATTCAGCTTCATTCTGACTTTGTTGCGTTTTCTTCATTTCCCGGTTGATTTCGTTCCCTTCCATCCACTTCCCTTACGATTTTGTACCCGTAGCTTCTCGAGTTGCTCTGATTTTGTTCATTTTGAGTCCAAATACTCCCTGACGAGTACATCATTTCGCTTCGCTTTTCGCCTTCATTTTGTCGTGACTATACAGTAAATCTAACGTTTCCTCGCTGCAGTCAGCTCGTCTTTGCGGGGTTGTGCAGTGGATGCCGTGTGTGAAAGGGTTATGATCTGTTTGATTTTTTTTGTTAGAATCTACACCTTATTCTGATGCGAAACTCCACGGCGTTTCATGTACAGATTTAATTGAGCCAGTCGTCTCGGGTCCACAGTGAGGCTTCCAGGACGCGTTAATGGCTTCACAGTCACACTGAAAACATTAAGACTTTCTTTAAGATCTAAAACGGAGTTAAACACCAACAAGACATTCAAACTTGTTCCATCTGTCTAATTGAAACTGAAGTTTTACATTTTTTTCTCCACTGAAGCAGAAAACAGCGACATCACTTTTAATTTCACCCTACCAACCCAAAGATGTTTTTTTTTTTCTTTTTTTTTTCTTTTTTGTCACATCTCACAGGAGCTTTATTCCAGCCCATCATTGTTTTCGGTTTTAATTAGCGCTTTTTAAAAGTCTGTCGCGGTCATCGAAAAGGGCCGAGTTCTCTCTTAAAGTTTTAATGGACGGAACTATTTACTGAGTTCACGTTTGCCATGGGTCTTCATTTTAAATATCACACGCCGCTGGGGGGTTAAGGGGCAATCTGTCATCGTTTTGTGGCCAAGTTATGCACAATAACTTACTGTAATGAGTCTAAGTAAACACCATTCATTCACATTACACACACACACACACACACACCCCGAAGAACCTACGTTTGAATGCTGACGCTAAGCTTTTTTATCAAAATCTACATAGAACATATAGATGGCAGGAGAATTAAACCATGATAAATAAGCCAGAGGCAAAGTGCAGCAGCTCAACGAACGGGCCAAGTGAAGTTTTATCCGTTTTCTTCAGTATTTGCTTCGTTCCTTCCTTCATCGCTGGCCGTTTTGCATCTTATCCTGTTTATTTTTGATCATTTTTTAATTACATTGTTAGTCTTTTAGTCTGTTTCAGTTTGCTTATCTTGTTAATTTGCTCAATTGCTTTTACTTTTTCGTTGATTTCCTTCATTATTTTGTTCCTTTTCCCTGTCATTTGGATTATTTCCCCTGATTTTTTTTTGGTCATTTTGTCTCTTATTTCGTTCGTTTTTGGATCTTTTTTGAGTATATTGTTAGTCTTTTAGTCATATTTGAGATTTTCCAATTCATTTTTGTTCATTTGTCTGGATGGTTTCTTCCATTTGCTTGTTTTGTTAATTTTTGTATCTTCTTTGAATATATTGTTCGCCTTCTAGTCATTTTTTAGATTTTCTTATTAATTTTCCCTCTTTTTTTTCTATTTTGTTCATTTTCCTGGACGGATTCTTCCATTTGCTTGTTTTGCTGATTTCCTTCATAATTTTGTTCATTTTTTTCCAAATTTTTTTAATGTTTTTGTTCATGTTTGGCTGTTATATTTTATAACAGCCAAATTATATAACTTTTTCCTCATTTTGTTTTGATTTTGTTCATTTCTCTGAATGGATTCTCCAGTTTTCTTATACTGTTCATTTCCTTCATGATCTTGTAATGTTTCTCAATGTTTTTATTAGTTTCTGCTCTTATTTTCTTCATTTCTTTGTCCATCGCTGACTATTCTGTGTCTTATTTTGTTCATTTTTTTGTCATTGTTAATCTTTTGTTTTTCTTCTCTTGTTAATTTCCTCCATTGATTTTTGTTTTTTGTTGTGTTTGTTTTCCTTCATAGTTTTGTTAATTTTCCTTGTCATTTTGATGATTTTCCTGATTTTTTTTTTTTGGTCATTTCATATTCATTTTGCTCCATTTTTTCTATTTTGTTCATTTATACCTTGCTCATTTTTTGTGAATTTTTTTGGCCAGTTTTCTTCATGTGGTTGTTATTCTTATCATTTCTGCTTGTTTTTTCTGGTTGAAATGCGCATTTTGCTTCTTCTTTTTTTAAAATTTCCTGTATTATTTAGTTCTTTTCCTCCAGCTGTGTTCAATTTCTTGATGTTTTCATTATTTTTTCCTCTTATTTTGTTCATTTTTGATTTGTTTTATGTTAGTGTTGCTCCTTTTAGTTTTTAATTTGTTCATTTTTGCTATTTTTCCTGGTTTCATTGTTCACTTTGCTTCTTATTTTGTTGTGGTTTATGAAATCCACGTATGTCTTATTGCCTTGTATCTAATGTCCGACTTTTATTGACTATTATGTGTCACATTATGGCTCATATTGTAGTATTTTGTTCATTTTCATCGCCTTATTGTAATGTTTCGTTCAGTTTGGTTCATTTCGTTGATTAACTCATTCATTTTTTGGATCATTTTAAATCTTTTCGTTCATTATTTGTTTATGTTTTTCAATTTTCTTGATGATGATCAGTTTGGTTTATCTTACTTTGTTCATATTTGTTCTTTTCGGTTCAATTTCTTGATTATTTCCTCCAACTGCTTTGGCGATGTTGGTCATTTTTGTTAATTTTGTGAATTTCTTTTATATATGTAGTTCTCACTTGTTCAGTTTTGTTTATTTTGTCTTTGCTTTTTCATTTTGAATCACTATCTTAATTATTTTGTCCAGTTTAGTTTTCTTTTGTTGCTTATTTTGTTATTTCTCTTCATATTTTTCTTTTTTTGTCTACTTTTTGCTCTATTTAGTCATTTTTCCCCCCATTTTTCTCATTGTTCATTTTTATTTTCCTCATTATTTTGATTTTTTTTGGCATAATTTTAGATTCTCAATTTGAACACAGTGATGAAAACATGTGACTTCAGTTGAATGTGGGTAAAAAAAGCTGCAACCAGAGAAAATGATTTAAAATTCATGTGCCACAAAACTATGTGAACCCTTTCTAAACCACACCACATGTACGTTTTAACTGGCAACACATGAAAAAAAACTATTTATTATTTAATTAATTTTACGTATTGTTTCACTCACTTTTATTTTGTTGAATTTAATGTTAATTTTACAATTTTTTTAAAATTTTGTTCATTTTGCAGATCATTTTCCCTTTTTGTTTATTATTTGAATCATTTTCATGATTATTTTTGACAATTTATAAAATGTTTTATTCAGTTTGTTTATTTTTTGTTCATAATTTTTCATTTATTCCATGTTTTATTGATTATTTCATGAATCTACATTCATTTTTCATCCAGTTATGTACAACTTTTCCTAATAATTTTGTCAATTTTTCAGATTATTTTGTTCATTGTGTTGAAACAGTTTTTGCTTTGTATTTTCTTGTCTTTGTTCATTAAGTAAATGTTGATTCTACTGTTGATTTATTATTTTATTATGTAAATTTCTTCATTTTCTTGATTATTTTGCTCATTTTCCTCAGTTCTATTTTACTTTTGGTTCATTATTTTATTAATTTCATCATTTTTCTTCATTTTGCAGATTATATAAATTTTTTTCTTCATCATTTTTAATCATTTTTGTGAAACTTTGTTCATTTTGCTGATAATTGTTGACATGTTTTTAAAATATTTTGTTCCATTTTAGGTTTATTTTTCATTTTCTTGATTGTTTTCCATTTTATTGATTATTTTCTGTTAATTTTCCATCCAGTTAAGTAATTTTTTACAGCTTTTCCTAATAATTTCATTCAGTTTTCAGATCATTTTGTTCAATAAGTGAATTATTTTGTTCAGTATTGTTTATTCTATCGTTGCTTTGTTCTATTTTTTGTAATCTTCTTTATTTCCTTGATTATTTTTGCTCACTTTCCTCAGTTCTATCTTGCTTTTGGTTCATTATTTTGTGAATTTCATCATTTTTCTTCATTTTGCAGATTATTTTAATTTTTTTCTTTATCATTTTTAAGCATTTTTGTGAAACTTTGTTCATTTTCCTGATAATTTTTGACATTTTTAAAAAAATATTCTGTTCGGTTTTAGGTTTATTTTCATTTTCTTGATTCTTTTCCATTCTATTGATTATTTTATGTTAATATTCCATCCAGTTAAGTAATTTTTTACAGGTTTTCCTAATAATTTCATTCAGTTTTCAGATCATTTTGTTCATTAAGTGAATTATTTTGTTCAATATTGTTTATTCTATCGTTGTTTTGTTCTTTTATTATGTAATATTTATTTCCTTGATTATTTTTGCTCATTTTGCTCAGTTCTGTCTTAGTTTTGGTCCATTATTTTGTTCTTCTTTTCCTTGGTTCAGTGCTTACTTTTTCATTTTGATTTATCGTATTGCTTTTCTTCCGTTATGGGCCTCTGGAGAGGGGCCACAGGTTTGTGGACCCCCGTGGTATTCCATTAGTCCTGACGTATTAACACCTTGGTTAAAATGAGGGCTGCAGACGGTGGAGACACACACACACACAAAAAAAAACAAGTTGCTCACTCGTCCTTTCTCATGTCGACTAATCACTTCAGCACTCACCGAAACGGCAATAATAAAATACAGTCCTCAGGCCATGAGTACGCTGTCAACGCCGGGCATACGAGGGCAGTTTCCAATATCAAAAATCAAAGCGTTTAAGTAGATTGTACACAAGCACGTCTTGGAAGCTTGATCTTACTAAACTACAAATGGCTTCTTGTTATTAAACTGCTAATTCAGAGGATTAAAGGATCCATGAGAACACAATCCCCTCGACTTCCTTTCCAGGGTATGCTGAAGGTGGCTTAAATATTAATTAAGCACGCACACATACGGATACACGCACACACAGCACAGTACTGTATGTACATCCGGGACTTTCCTTCTTTGTCTCACTTTGTCAAACAGCTTTTTGTCTCCTGTAAAACGTCCATTGCTGTCCAGCAGAAACACACACACACACACACAAGCCTATTTTCATACTGCAGACAACCATATCTGACTGATTAATCCCTTTCATTGTTTTTTGGGATGCTCCGTGCTGTCATCTCCCCGCTCGTCACTCCTCGCATCCCCAAAAGTCCTCGTTGGACTCGTCTTTCTCCTTTTGCCACAGCGGTTGTGAGCGTGGGAATAAATGCAGAGATGCTACAGGCTTTGACGCCGCCGAACCGAGCGGGACACGCCTGTGTGTGATTTACTCCGTGGCCCGTCCTCGTCGTGTTTTGCGACTTGTTCGGAAGTGCTACGTTCGGATTGCAGCTCTGTTCTGGATTCTAAGAAGCACATTGTGTCTGGGATCTAAACTGTAGCCACAAGATTTGTTTTTCCCCTTCCCGTCTAAAGACACAATATTTCCATTTTGAGGGAAAAATAACCTGAATCATTTTTATTATAACATAAAAAGGAGACGGTCTGGAGAAAAAATGTGCTCACTTTGTCAGCCAAGGGCATGGCCACTGTTCTCAGCAGCACTGTAAATTGTTTGATTTGTTTTTTTTTCCCCCTTTTCTTTTAGTTTCACATTTCTCAACCGGCACAGATCTCATTTTTTGATTGAATCGGTTATATATAGGACATTATACATTATATATAGTACATTAAGAGTGACACTAATCATACACTGTGACATGGTTGCCTTGCTGAAGCCGCAAACTGCTGAAAACGTGGATTTATAAGGTGCATCGCTGCGCCTACGTTAAATGAAAATTTAAATTATGAACCAATCTATTTCTGATTTTAACAACATCCTCCAACGACACATTATTTTAAGTGTTCCTGTAAAAAAGCCATTATGAATATAAAACACCTCAAATTATTGTAATATCCTGATGAAAAGGAAAAGTTAATCTCATTCAATCCCTCCTGGTCTTAAAAAGAGACTGTAAATTGACATCAAGTGTCAAGCGTGTAAAAGTCAAAGAGTCAAACCTGCGCCATAACCGGCAGAGAAGCCACTGTGGGCAGCATGAAAAACTACTCGCAGCAGATCACATTACCTGGCTTTTTCACTGAAATAAGCAGTGTAATTTATCCTGACCTTTTTAGATTACTATGAATGTGCTGTCTGTGTAATTTTAACTGAAGTCCTCAGCAGCTTTGCTGGTCTGGAAACACTGGCTGTGAAACCCGAGGCGGCGGCCGCTGATGGGATCAATGGGCTGATCCCACCAATACAGCAATGATACAATACCAAACAAATACTGAGGGACTGCCTGACATTCACTGCCATTAACACGCATCGGGGAAATTCACCCTGCGCCATCATCATCATCATCATCATCATCACAAGAGACTGCACTGATTCCACTTCGACTGACGGCTAATAACAAAAGTAGAAGCCTATTTTAGCTGTGACAAGTGTTTCAGGATTAGAATTTCATTCCTAATGGGTTCTCTGGTAACGGTTTAATTCACTACCTATGCGATATCAATTCCATTATAATCTCATTAAGCTATTGCACACTGAGGTGATTTCGAATGAATGTGAAACAGCCAACCGTACGCTCCCCTCTAATTGAGCAATACTTTTTATTCATTATTATTACCCATTATTAAATTAATGAACTTAATGGACTTATTTTCCAAATTGCAAAGACCCCTGGCAACATGTTTTTAATTCCATTAGCAGACATATTGAGGGGAAAAAAGAGGGAGATACACAGAGGTGTGTGGGCAATTAGCCTCCTGCTGCGACAGATCATCAGTGGCACAGTTTCCCTCCTATCACTGGCGGGCGTTTGTCCATCTTGTCCTGAATCTGTGGCATAAGCACTCACCTTCACACAGACACAAGCTTAGTGATTAAAAAGCCTCTCGAAAACAAGCGCCTCCTGCACGCTTCATTTTCTCCCCCTTTTGCTATTAAGATAGTGTACATGACATGACAACATATTTGAATATTGTATCGTAAGCCGAACTAAACATAACCTGAATAATATATGAAATAGATTTTCTGAAATGAGATCTTTTCAGTAACCAGAGGCCGCCACACAAAATTGCCCAGAAGATGAAAGCGGCGGATCTGCATAACTGAACGGCCGATCAATACGTCTCAAACTAAAATGGCAAGTCTTGATAAGGTTATTGAATTTTCTTTTTAATTAAAAAGCATACTACTGTGCTCTCTGTCAAATACCACGCCGTCGCCGATGATGAGAAGAGCGGAGGGCTGTCCTTGTTTATATGTTCATCACTGTATGAAAAACATTGGCCAGAGTGTCAGCACGTCATCAATCACGCAGCAGAGAAATTTATTTTCTGTTTGTCTCTGTCGTTTCTTGGGATTAAGCTGTCATAAAAGCCCTCAAAGCTCAAAGGATAACATTCAGCGTAGATATTAATTCATATTACACGTCATTCATCAGCACCTGACTATCAATATTATTTACTTTGCGCATTATTTTGCATTTAGTTTCCAGCAAAGACAAATAACTTTCATCCTCACAAAGCGATGCAACAACACTCACGCATCCACGAGCCCGCGGATTATGCAACGTGCAACACATTGCATCCGTTTTGTTTAATGTAAACGCCCAGGAGTGGCACACTCGCTTCCCATATTCTAGTCGTGAAAATGCATAATTTAAAAGAGCTGAGACCAAGCTGTTCCTCAGTGGTGCAGGGCCGAGCGCCGCATCGTATCACCGCGAACATCAGTGGATAGAAAACTCCGCTCCCTGGAGAGAGTGCCATTACATTCAATCGTCAACTGCTGGATAAAACTCATTTCACTCTGCACAGTGTCTGAATGGCTCTATACATTCTGCAGAGGCCACAATGTGATAGCACAGCATGTCACAGCCACACTAAAGGGCTTTTAAAGCAGGTTAGAGCACTGCACAAAAGCCACCGCACAAAAGCCACCGAGCGGCGGAGGGAGGCGCTGACCGTCCTCACACAGCCCGAAGGGCCCCGCGTAAACAAACTGCACCGTGTCGCCGCTCGCCGGGAGGTCAACGCTAAGTTGTTGACAACTAGATAATGTCAGCGTCTATATTTAGATGAATGGAAGCGTGTCTGACTGAAGTGAGCTTCTCTTTAATATTAATCCGTTTAGCACCATCTGAATTGAAGTGTCTGCTAATGGCTTAGTCAGCCATGCCAAATACTGTGTTCAGGGTCATGTAGAATTGAAAGCGTGGACTGAAACAGTTTGGGAGATTTATCTTTAATATGCATACGACATTCTGTCGCTGTACAGTAGGATACTACAGGGAAACCTCCAGTTATTTTGGAGCATTTACACCAGGGAATGAGCAGATTAGTGTTTGTTGGGGCAAATCCTAAAATATATTACCGTGTTTTCCAGGTGATATGTCACTCCGGAATGTTAGTCGGACGAGCCAAAAAATGCGTAATGAAGAAGAAAAAAATGCGTATTAGTCGCTCTGTAAAATAGGTCGCATTTGCTTGGGGACCGCGCTTCCGGGTGGTCGCGGTTCTGGCTTGACGCCAGAAGCGAGAGCTCGCGGCTCGCCTCCCCGGGTAAGTGACAGTACGACACGTTTGGTGTTAAGCTGATGGCAGGTATGGTTGTTACCGGTGATGTCCATCCATCCATTTTCTACCCCTTAATCCTCGCAAGAGTCGGGGGGGGGGTGCTGGAGCCAATCCCAG
>JAQQAE010016203.1:0-11826 GCA_029823295.1 Pseudamia nigra
AGGCCTGCAGTCTGTGTACGTCACGTTTTCTACTCGACTCAGCTCGCTTGGAACCCCGGCAGAGCAGGTACTAAAAAGTACCTGTTACCAGGTACTAATGGAAACGCTCCCAAAGTGAGCAGTCGAGCCGAGTAGGTACTAATGGAAAAGCGGCACAAATGTGGCTGCAGATAGCAATCGACAGCTTTGTATGTAGCGCTAGCTGCTGCATGATGATCATGAGTGAAACTAGTTTACACCCTGGGATCCAGGGACCATCCACCAAAGCGATCACATCTGTGACACTGGTGAGAGCAACGGGGATAGACTGTGTTGCTCACAGAGCCACGCTATGTGGAGACTTTGACTGTTACCTGCCCAGTTTGCTTTTTTAAGCTGTCTACACTCCTCCAGAGGCTAACGTTAGCATAGATCTGAGCTATTGCTGCATGGCTGCTTATATTCATGTCATACTGGGACTGGGAAAAGTCTTGCAACTGAGGGTTTGCATGGACCAAATGTTGTGCTAAAGTTAAAAACACAGGCAATTTGCTACATCATCTTACCTGATAACATGCTTTAGAGCAGGAGTGGACAAACTGTTTGGCACAGGGGCCACATTGACTTTTAAAATTTGACAGGCGGGCCAGGCCAGCACCAGATGCATATATAAAAAAGGCATTACAGTCTTAATACTTGCATTCACTTTTAGTGGGAACACTATTGTTGATCAATGATTATTGCCAGTGCATCGAAGTCTGGTGTTAGTTTTGTTATGGTAATTATAAAAACAGATCTGAGGTGTTCATCACTCATCTCGGATCTGTGGAGTGCTTGTTGGTGTTCATCACACTAAAAGTCTGTTCACATACATACGTAGAGCCAAACAACACCAGCATCCTCAGTGCCATCTTCTGGGTGTTTGGAAATTTGGCTGCACATAAGGAAGCATAAAACTCATTCAGTTTGAGAGTAGAACTTCTCAACTTCTCCTTTAAGATGGTGTCACATTGGAGACCAGTCAGTTCCAACTGCAACTCCTGTGGCACTGTTTCAGGTTCTTGTGTGAAGGGACATGACACCAGTTGAAGTGACTTGTCAATTTTTCCAAAATCATATAACCGATGACAGAATTCTCCATGCAGATCATCTAGTGCACAGGTGTCAAACTCATGCCATGGAGGGCCGAGACCCTGCAGGTTTTCTCTCCAACCAGTCACTAAAGCAGGTGAATTCACTGATTAGCTCCTCCCCTCTATTTGAAGGAGTGCAGGGACTTGGCCCTCCATGGCATGAGCTTGACACCCCTGGTCTGGTGATTTCCTGTATTTTTCACATCTATCGAGGGACCTCTTTCAGTATAGCCAGTGTGGGGAAATGAGTTGTTTGACATTTACTTTGAGAATACAGCTAGCTTGCTTTTGAAGGCTCTGACATTTGTGCACATTTCATGCACAAACTGGTCTTTTCCTTGTAGCTTCACATTGAGCTCATTCATGTATGTCACTATGTCCACAGCAAAAGCTAAATCACAATGCCAATATACGTCACTGAGCTCAAGAAAATTGTCAGCTTTCTCAAGTAGCTCCAAATATGAGATATTCTCCTGTTTGAGCTCCCACACTCGTTGATATACTTTCCCCAAATTTAACCAGCGGACACTGGAGTGATAAAGCAAGTCCTTCTGATCAGGGTCAGTTTCTTCAAGAAACTTAATAAACTGACGATGCTGAAGTCCCTTCTCTCGAATAAAGTTTACGAGTTTTACAACTGGCTTCACCACATGGTCAAGCTGCAATATGGATTTACACAGTGCTTCCTGGTGGATTACGCTGTGTAAAAACATTATCTCCTGCTCAGGGTTGTCCTCTTTCAGCCTCTCCTGGATTCTTTTGAGCAACCCAGCATTTTTTCCTGTCAGATATGGAGATCCATCTGTGGTAACGTTGGCAAGCGTACTCCCAAGGTAGCTTGTGCCTCTTAATGACCCCAGACATGCTGTTATACAAGGCCTCTCCCCGTGTTTTCTCCTTTAGGGATTCCATGGACAAAAACTTCCCCGTTATCTCAAAATTGTCATTAATCCCTCTGATGAAAATTAAAAACTGAGCAGTGTCCTTAATGTCATTACTTTCGCCCAGTGTCAAGGAATATAATGTAAATGACCCAGCTTCTTTGTTTAGCTTGCTAAATCTTTGTCAATTGGCTCAACTCGGCGAGTCACTGTCCTGCGTGACAAGCTAATTTTTTCAAATTCGTTGTTGCTCTCAGCACATGAAATACTTGCTGCTTCTGCTAGGCACTCTTTGACAAACTCACCTTCAGAGAAAGGCTTACTGGTCCTTGCTAATTTGACTGCCACCAAATAACTTGACTTCGTGCTTGATTCTTGGATGGCAGTTTGTAAGATAAAGGTGTTTTGCTGAGCCTGCAAGATACCTGCCAACCTCTGAGCGGTAGCCATCCATTCTTGCGTTGACCGGTTGTGTTATTTGTGAAATTATTTGTTCTTGTTGTGGCCTTCAGAACTCAGAATGGCAACACATTCAGCTGAGTTTGATCTGTATGAAGGACTTTTGCTATTTATATATAAGTACATTCAAAAGTGAACACTAATACTTTTACTGAGGTGGAACTTTTTTGTACTTGTACTAAAGGGAAGTACTGGAGTTCTCCCTCCATCACTGCTAAAAACAACATAGTGTGAAAATCATTTATTGTTTCTTACTAGTGATGGCGCGTTGTTTGTCGTGCTGCATGTTACCTGTGTCGAGGTCGGTGATGAAGCCAGTGTTGAAGCAGCTGCTGGTGCTGGTGCTGGGGCAAACGCAGGGGAGCTTGGGCGGGTGGGGGTCCATTAGAAAGGAGGTGGATGAACACGCCTTGCAGGGATTCCTGAATGACAATGCAGACACAACTTAGGGTGTACTCACACTGGGAGTTCGTTCCACGCCTGGGCGCGTTTCAGACCTTTAGTATGGATCATTTTCGTAATGTGAGTAGAATCCAGCCATGCTCTGTCACTGGGCTTTGACTCGGATGCAATAGGTGGGCCAGGGCACGGAATGCTTGGTCATGCACGCGTACGAGCACGGCGACCGTACGTGACGATGATGTGAAATCACCGCATCCTTCACTACACTCATGTCAAAACAATGGCAGCAGCTGAAAAAATCTCCACCTGCGGGCAGCGCGGTTAATTACAAATCGTTGCCTTGCATTCTGGAAAAACCTAGATGTGTCACCAGACAGTATCTGAGCGAAATGACACGGACTTCGCCATAAAATCATTACAATCATCCGGGTGATTTCCGTGTTGTGATCCATGATATCGAATCTGTTGACTGCATCGACCGCAGCTTCTGATGATGTACACACAATGTACAAACAACGTGATGACATCTGTACAAGACCAATCGCGCCTTGGCCAGCATTAATGTGAGCAGAGACGCGCCGGGGACTGGAAATGTGTGAAGTAGGCGCCGGCGTGGCTCGAGTCAAAATGGCCCAAGTGTGAGTACGCCCTTAAGTACACACAGCAGAACTTGTAGTTCAACACTCACTAGTATCAACACTGGTTTTCTTTATCAGATGTTTACATACTGATTTTACATTTTGGTTTCAGAAGCGAATATTTAAGAGACGGCAAGCACAAAATACAAGCAGAGCACGGAGTTAGTTGATGGCTAACTAGCTAACTGTCTGCATACACTAGGCACAAGACATTACTTTCTAAATATCAGTGTGTGTCCAAAGTGAGCTTACCACCAATGGGATAAGTAATGTAAAACAAGCTTTAAGTCACAAAACCGCATCCTCTATCATGCTCCCCAGCAATGCTGTGGCTGAATCGAGTCGAGTCCACTCTCCCTCCCATTGTTCACCGGTCCATGTCTGTAAATGACGTCCATTTAATGGAACAACATCCAGTCCTGCATGTTGGACTCGTTTTGGCATTATTCAACTGTTTCACGTACCTTCAAGTGTAAAAGTAATGCCTTCTGCCAGGATCGTAAAATAGTAGTATGCGATTGTTCTCTGTATTTGTTGATTAATGTCTCAACTGAGATGGAGCTGATGGTGATGTTGAGAAGTTTGGGTGGCAATGGGTGAAACCAAGCCATCAACCTAAATGTCTTGCCCTTTTGTGCCATGTTCCTCTTTCCTTTTGCTTTGTTCTCAACTCATAATCAATGAAGCAAACCTGTTTAATTCATTCATAGCGCTGACATTCTCCAAATCTTGAAGGAAACCACCTATTTCTCAGGATGTGTAGTATTTTTTTCACACTATTTTCTCTTCATGGCTTTGATTTAATAAAGTCAGTCCAGCACAGGACCACAGCCCTTGTTTTACAAGAGTAGGGTACCATGACTTTTACAGACTTTGAATTCATCACAGCTCATTTTTCAAAATATCATTAAAATTTATACAAATTGGCATGTGGCAACATCTGCTTAGCATGCAGTCTTTACATGTTATGATTCTGTCTGATCCAAACACAGAGGACTAAAGAGAGTGCAACAGACTGAATGGGCTACTAATACAGGACAGTGAGTGGCTGTCTGCAGCTTATGTGACAGTGAAAGAGCAACCTTTGACAGACTTTGTTACACTAAATCTTCACAATATGAGGAAAATTTGCAATGGGAGCAGTTTGATTTATTGGCTGTAAACCCACCCCCATGGAGATAATATTTCTTGAACCTTGAACTACAGGTCAATAATGTAACTAGAGGGCACTCGGAGAGAACATACTTCCACCAAGGCTTTTCTTCACCCAAACTGTTATTTTTTGACCAGCCCAAAAGGTTATGTGATCATGTTGATTTGTCTGCAATAAAATGAGCAAAAATAATTAAGCAAGGTAACAAAATGAACAACATACACAACGCGTGAAAAGTGAGTTGGAGTAAAAATAAGATATATATATATATATATATTTGAAAATTAACAATGTAATATAGAAATTGAACAAAAAAAATCCACAAAATAATTAAACCTGCAAGTAGTGTTGAACAGGCCTTCACACCCCTGCTCTACTGTCTGGGCAGCCACAGAAGGGTTTCTCTGCCGTCATGCTGCTGGACGTCACCCGCAGAATTTCATGTCAGTCCGAAGAGGTTGGTGCCACGAGGCTGACTTCTTGTTCTTAGCAGGTGACGCTGTGACTTGTATTAAATGTTGTTGTACATGTGTGTTCAGACATGGACTTTTTCTCATACAAGTGAAATTTGAGACAGATCTGATCATCTGGAGCTGCGATACAGAATTTTACTTATTTGTAGGTGGCGCTGTAACTGAGATGCATTATTGTCATACGGTTGTGTTCAGGGTGGCATCTTTAACCTACATATAAAGTTTGGCGCAGATTGGATGAAGACCTATTGAGTTATAACAATTTATTTAGGGCGAGTCCTCCAAATCTGGGGCCCACCCTTAACTTACAGTTTCATGAACACTTACGGCTTGAACATCATTGAGTTGTCCTCTTGTCTAGTTTAACTGTAGCAATATGAAAATGATTAAATAAAACCCATAGGAGGAGTTCATTCAGATGTGAAGGGAGGAAAAATGCCATCAAAATTCAAAATGTTAGAAGGACTCTACAACAAAAGACATTGTAATATTTAAGAAGTTCCACATCATACAAGCTAATGTTTTGTCTAACTCGTATGTGAATATTAGGGATAAATATTTGATACGTCATATGGATGAATTAAAAAATCCAATTCAGAGTCGATGAACATATACATAGTAAATGCAGTGTGAATATTAATATCTATGAATATTAGTGTCATATTGTAAAGCCTAAACCTTTTCAAACTGTGTGTTCATTTAGTCACTAATTGCTGTGCTACTTTAAACCCCCTTCTTAGATGAATAATTGTGAATTGGAATGTCTGGCCGTGTTTGACACCCAAGAGGCAGCAACAGCCAGTTATTATCATTGAGATTGAAGTGCCTAATTGAACCACATTTTCATGCTGTTGCTGAAAAGCTTTAGGTCAATTATCTACATGGCAGCAAAGACTTCTTCAGGTCAGAACAGTTGAGTCAAGTGTTAAGTTTCTAAGGTTGGCAAATGCTTCTCTTATCACTACTTGGCATGTGATTGCTTCCTATTTGTTATACCTATGCTTAGTGTATGAGAGGTAAATTGAAATTGTACTTGATAACGTTTGAAAACAATAGCAACTCTCTTCTTTATAAATTTGATTTTTGGGAATGTGTGCTGTTGCACTCTTGGGGAAAACACAGGTGCATGCTATTGGTTCTGCAGCAGCTTAGTGTGCACCAAATTGTTTCTTTAATGCTATGCTTTGAAAACACTGGTATCTTATGGCTGTGGCCATAGTATTTAAGTTCCTAAGTTATTTTGAGCTGGAAAAAAATATGCCTCACATGTGATGAAACGCATCATTTGTGATTTAAAAATTGAGAAATGTATCTAAAAATCATCATTTTCCACATGAGCACAGGCCAACTTGATGCCTCCTGTCTTAAAACCTTTTGATCCTTCCTAAATGATAGCATGGGCAGACATCTCCATGTCTTGAAATTTGTAGAAAAAACATTTTCCAATCACAGTCCACCCATTTTTCTGACATATCTCCATCAACCCTCCTCAAATCTCCTATGACTTCCTGTACTGCCCCTGTATGAGAACTGCTGTGGCAGTGATTTAACCTCGTAAACCTGATGCCTTGTTTTTTTGATTTATTTTTTTGGCTTGGATTCAAAATACCCTATTAAAACACCAGTGATACCACAGCACATGTTGCAGAACCACTCCTACAGTCCTGAGATTTTTCAGTTTTAAGGGCACTTTATTTTCTTACTGGTGTGTAATATTGAGAAAAAACAATTAAATCATTCTAAATATACTAAACAAAACAATGGATGTTGATTATTTGGGCCTTTCTGAAATAGTCTTTCAGAGTTCCCTCTGGTTTGGTATGTGTCTGTGATTCTGTTTGTCCTGATGTCCCTGAAGTCCTTTCATCTCGCACCCACATCTGGATATTAAAATATAATCACTGGATACAGTGGTCCCTTGTTTTTCGCGGGGGTCACGTTCTAAAAATAATAGGCGAAATACGTGAAGTAGAGTCCTATGGAAAAACTTGCACCGGCTAATGAATGATTCGCACAACACCCATACACTTGTTTGAGAAACAAAAAAAAAAACCGCTTTCCTACAAAAAAAAAACATGATGGCCTCCAGAAACAACAAATTTAATTTCAACGATCAACGAAGCTGGACACACAAGAAACTACCAACAGTCACCCACAAGTCACAGCCCCTGAGACCGCGCCCCCTCCCTCTCCGCCCTTGGCGCCGCTCCGCCGCAGCGACCCCCTCCAATGAAGGCCCCCGTCAACACCGCGGGCCTCCGTCGGAGAGAAAAGCCGCAAACACACAGCACATCAGAGTCACACCGCCAGCGATTGAACACCCATGGAAGTCCGGCAAAGCTGAACGCACTCTGCACTGCACAGCACAGGAGACACAACATGGAGGACACTGGCTAACTCCATTGTCAGTCAATCAGGACACAGAACACAATGCACGTTCATGCACTTAAAAAAAAAATACATGAAAATTGCACCAAAAAAAAATCCGCAAAACAGCGAGGCCGCGAAAGGTGAACCGCAATATAGCGAGGGATCACTGTACTGCCAAAAGCGTACTTGGTCTGTACTGAACAATGCCAACACCGCCTTCATCCAATTCACGTTATTCACTGCCATTTACATATTTCACTGCGAAGTCGAAGGGTCCCCAATCAGGAGTGACTGCAACCAAACTGCACTGAAGCATGTGGTGGGGGCATGGTTGCTCATAATAATGCAGGCACAATATATATCTGATTTATAAACCTCTTCTCCTGCTGCCTCAATCCAGTAAAGTGTATATGTGACCAAAAACAACTATAAGCCACAAAGTCAGTATATACGTGTGGTATTGTGACATGATCGCTTATGTACTGACCTGTCCGCATGTCAGCTAGTATGATTGTGTAGTAGCGAGGGAGTGGTGACAGTCGCATCTTGCCATGTCTCTGCCAAAAATGGCTTCTCCTTAGCATTATCACTAGCCATGACATCCTCTTGCCAGGGGCTGGGCTGCACTATATTTGTTTACAGAGTAGACGTGTTGGTATAGTGCAGGGCAATTACACTTCCTGTCCCTCCCTCAGTATGTTCTTTTTGGCACGTTACTGCCATCCACAGGCCAAGTACTACTTAACGTTATGCTTCATATTCTCACTTAATATGCTCCGTGTGGGAACTCGGTATGCCTCTGTACCAAACCGAATGGTGCATACAGAAAAATACAAATACATGTACAGTACCGTTACACCCCTAGTAGTAATCATATCTGGTTCAGAAACAGGTTGGATTTCTCTCTCAACTTTTCCTCAACTAAATAACTCCAAACAGTGTACCAGTTATGTGAGGGACTGTAGTGAAGTCTGTAGTGGCTGTCAGACACAGTCCCCCCCTTGTACGACCAACCTTGGCACAAATGCATGATTTGTAAAGTGTTATGTGTTGAGTGTACTTTTAGATACTACGTACTAGCCTGAAGTGACACATAAGAAGTGAAAATGTGCAAAACCAGGATCATCTATCTTCTACCTCTTCTATCCAAGTGATGCTGTGGAGGGAAAGCAGAATCTGAGGAATTTCAGTGTATTGTATACATGTAGATAAGCCCACATTAACTCATTGGCAACAGAAAGTGCTAACCAATACATCCATTGAGGATGAAACAAAGGCATATACAGTGCTCTTAAATTTCCAGAAATGCACTCTGTGGAATGGAGTTTAAGTGAATGTCAGGCTGTACTATGCTGTGATTTTTTTTTTTTTTCTTAAACAAAATTTAAAAACCCAAATTAGAATCAAGTAAACCTGCCAGATTTATTTCTGTAAATTCTATATTGAGCACCTTTACAGGATTCTTCATCTTTATGCTGGTGACAATCTCTTGATGAGATATTGCTTTCCTAACACATGATCACGAAATGATCCATCGTTATAGTGAACTAATAACTGATAATAATTGTTCATTGACCATTTTAATGACTTGAGTCCTTTTTCTGTTGACACAAATGCTTACCTTGCTCTGTGTTTGCTTTTTGTTGTAGTATTAGAAGTGAGTATTTGTATTAGTCATGTACTATCAGCCATGTTGGTCATATCTTTGAATACTTATTTTTTGTTTCTTTTCCTTTAGATCTCGTCTCTCTGTTTGACCTTGAAAATGACCTACCAGATGAGCTCATCCCAAATGGAGATTTGTCCCAGATGGGAATGTCTTCTAATGGTGGTCCAGGTGGCGGAGGGGGTCCTAATCTCAACTCTGTCGTCCCTGATGCAGCCGCTAAACACAAGCAGCTATCTGAGCTACTGCGACCAGGAAGCTCATCCATCTTAGCGGGGGGTCTCAACTCGGCCAGCCCCCAACAAGGAGGCATGGTGGGAAGCCAGTTAGGTGCTGTGCTTGGTAAGAGTCCACTAGGACAGGGTTCCCCAAATCACCAGTCTCCCCAAGCCCAGAAAGGAGGTGCTGCTACAGGACAAGGTAATGGAAGTGCAGCTATGGGTTTCAACCAGGCCATGTTGAACAGTGGACAAGGTCATGGGGTCTTGGGCCAGCCAGGACAGGTGATGAATGGGGCTCTTGGACCTGCAGGCCGGGGGAGACCAGGTCCTGGCATGCAGTACCAGGGCCAAGGCATGCAGGGGACACAAGTTGGTACTGGACCTGGTGTTGGAGGCAGTGTACTGGCTGAAACACTGACCCAAGGAGGACCACAGATGGGTGCACACAATGCACTGAATGCTCAGCAAGCTGGAAACATGAATAAGGTGAGGTTCACCTTTCAAGATAATTACTCCCTTAAGCCACCAGTTGTTTTCTTAGCATAGTATCAATAAGGCAAAGAGCATGAAAGAATATCTTTGTAAAATATTATGGTGTATGGTGTTTAAATATTGTTGGAAACATTTGATTGTAGTAAATCTAAAGTAATTCCACATTTCATTTTTCTGCTGAGAGAAGAATTTAAAAATATTCAAATGGAATTTGGTAACTGAGTGAGTGGACCAAAGTTAAACACATAAGATGTGTGCCTGCAGTCACGTAGACTGTCGGTTTGCATCTGAAACAGCTGCTCAGATTTGGTTGCTCGTTCTTCAGCAGAGCAATGGCAATAAGATCTGTGACAGATCCCACCTACCATTTTTCTGTGTAGTTTATCTTCAGGTGATTTCAGGCTTTGGGCACTTTGGTGTTACAAAAACACAGAATATGTAGAGAACAATTTTTATATCAACAGTTTGATGTGGATGTTTTTGATGTACAACTGCCATACACGTAGTAAGACAATGTTTTGTTGCATTTCCATCATATTTTTAAAGCTGCTGTGAATACTAAAGCTTCAGGGGGGCAACATAGTGTGTGATTGATATGCGTAATTTTTTAATGCATGATTATCTGTAATTTAAATTGATTCATTATTGTTACAATCTTAATGTCAATATATCAAGTGTTTGTATGACTATATTTGTCATATGCCATTTTTCCTATATTTAAAACTTCGAGCAACAGATATGAGTCATCTCATTGCTTCCTGTTCATCCTTTTTGGTCAAGCTTTGCTAAACTTTACATCTGGAAAACATGCATTTTTTATTGAGTGTTAAATAATACCATTTAGTACTCTTTCAAAACCAAAACAAATAGAATTAAAGCTGCAAGCGGCAATAATCAGCCCGAGCCTGTGTCGTGCGCAACCATGAGCAGCCATACGCCATCACTGTATGTCACCGTTCTGTTCAGGTTTCATGTGAAGTATGACATTTGATGCAGATCTGATGATCTCCCATAGAATTACATTGACTTCGTGATTGTGGCGAAGGTTTGCCATTTGCCATGTTACCATGGCAACACTGTCATTATTAAGATATAGATGTATTTAGACCATGTATCTGATGTATTTAGACCATGTATCTGATGAAACATGTCAAATTTGGTGAAGATTGCTCAAAGCACAAAAAAAAAAGTCAAAATATGGCTGATCGCTACGGCAACATATTTCGATTTTCGCACAAGCCATCAATCACTTTTGCTTATCCACCTGTGGACTTGCTGTGGTGTGTACCTCAAGTTGAAGCGTGTAGTACAACTTTGTGTGTCATAAAACTTGCCAAAATGCCAAAAAATTACCAAAAAATCCAAAATGGCGTCGTCCTTTTGCGTTGGGGTCGTGACCAATTTAATTTTCTGTTTGTCTGGGTGAGATACACAAGTGTGCCAAGTTTTGTTTGTGTGCATGAAAATGGCCCTCCATTGACATGTGACGTTTGGCCCCGACCACACACCATTAGGCCACGCCCATTTGCGTGACCTTTTAATAAAACAAATTTTTCACCGCTTCTGATAAATGTGCCAAGTTTCATGAGCGTGCGACAATGTTTACTGTTTCAAAAATGCACTCATTCCAGCTGAAAGAATAATAAATCAAGCAATTACAATAAGCTCTCGCCTATACACTTTGTGTATGGGCTCGGGCCTAATAACAACAATAATAATGCAGTGGTGCCTCGGATACCGACGATAATCCGTTCCGACGTCACGGCCTGTATCCGAATCAGTCGTTATCCGAAGTGACTTTTTCCACAGGAATACATTAAAACCAATTAATCCGTTCTGGACCCACGACAAACTCCCATATAAAGTATGTATTACTCACCCTTACCTGCACATTTATTCATTATTATTATTTGAAAAGGAAGTTATGTTAATTATCTGAAACTGAATGAATGAAATTAG
>JAQQAE010016204.1:0-11826 GCA_029823295.1 Pseudamia nigra
CTGTTAAAAGAAGTTTTTCCTCCCCCCTGTCACCTTTGGCTTGCTCTCGGTGGTTCTGTTGGGTTTACTCTCTGTATGAGGTCTTGGCCTCGAATTGTGAAGCGCCGAGAGATAATCGCCGATTATGATTGGCGCTATGCAAATAAAGATTGAACTGAATTAATGTTATCTAAAGTAATGTAATGTAATGAGTTTCGAGCCTCTGCTTCCATTTTACTGATGCTTCAAGTCAAATATATGACGAACCATGTCCAGGCTCCAGCTATGGATCCTTCGAGTACCCATAATCCTCTGCATGAGCATTAAAAACACCTGTAAGAGAGAAGGCTCCGCCCACACAGGTACACATCAGCCTAACGCTGTTGTGTATTTAAATACAATGAGGTGGTATCATGAAGCAAAAGGGTCCAGGTTATTTCCAGTGAACGTTTCAGACACAAAGGCATCAAGTGACCTGTAATAAATCCAGGAAACGTCTGTATGACCAGAACAAGCTGACAGAAGAACAATCCAACCTGTACACAGCATCCAGTCCGGTGATTGGAACATTTACTGTTATGAGTGAAATGCTTCAAATGTGATTGATGTATTGAACCCATATGAATCTACAGCCATCGGTTCAATCGGTATCAGTCTCAGTGTGTAAAATAACCATCTCTCTCCCTCTTTGTCTGCCCTCACAGTAACAGCAACACAAAGCTGAGGAAGGGTGGTAATTTAGTTCATTTAATTCCACACTGACTTGTTAAACATCTCCATTAAAAGCCTGATTTCTGGAACAATAATGACAATTTAAAGACTCGTTTACAGCGACAGGAAGACGCTGCGGCTCGTTGACTCCTGGTTTTATATCAGCGTTTTTTACATGTGAGGAGAGCTGAGGTCGTAGACCTACATCTGTAAAGAAATCTAAAAAAAAAAACTCAGCATTATATGACTGAACTTCACAAATCAATGCTGATCAAGACTATATGAAACTCCAGAGATCAGAATGAAATGTTCTACTGTCCTGCTCATTTTTATTTAACAATGCCTTTAGTAAAGTGTCTTTAAGTGTCCTGAAAAGCACAATATAAATCTGATAGATTATTCATTTTTATTTGCATATTTTGTTTATTTTCTTGATTATTTTTCTTCATATTTTGCTAATTTTATTTCAGATTTTTGGTCATTTGATGTTTTTATTATTAATCTCCATCCCACTTTGTTCATGTTGTTGGTTCTTTTGCTCTTTTTTTATTCTTTCCTCTTTTAAGTTTTACAGAAAAGGCAGAAATCGGTGCATGAACACTGCAACAAAAACACCCCGACTACAGACCCCCCCCCCCAAAATGCACCACTGTGCAGCAGTAAATAAAGAACTCCAGTCTGAGCTCTTTGAGGGTGGGTTTACGGAGGGAGGTGATGAAGAGTGAGTGGTCTGCGCAGACTCACACCGCTGGTAAATCTCCACCAAACCAAAGTAAAAATATGAACACAGGGGATGCACTCGACGGACGCGTGATGACAGCAGCGTTGTGATGAGGAGCGGGATAACCCGCAGCGTTCAGGCTCCGCGGTCACAAAACATCCAACCAGGTCGGCCTGACGGACTCGCTGCGGAGGGAGGTGGGGATGCACAAGACAAGCAATGCATTTGGATCCACACGTGGTCACATCCCGAGCTGTCACACAGACCATGTCATGACCGTGCTCACACCAGGGCCGTTTGGGCCGAGCTGCACCGAAGCATGACTGGAAAAGCTAAAAAGGGTTAGCTCAAGGGGGTCAAGGTGGACATTGGACACAAAATACACCGCACGAAGCGGGAGGTGAACATCAGTCTCCTACGTCGATGTGGATGCGTTTAGCTCCCCTCACAGCATCCGGCCCCCGACCCTCTGCCTGTCAGTGGGTTTACACTGTGAGGCCACGCGCAGCGTCATGCGTCACGGCGAGGTCAGGTGCTCTGCGATGACGTAGGATGTGACAGTGTGCTGAACCGAGTGACTTCAGCCTTTAAAAAGAAACCAGTGGGCTGCGGAGGCTGGTTTTTCAGCAGGTGACCTAATCCAACCTGTAAGCAGACTAACCTCGTGAAACACACAAGACACACGGACGTGGAACAGAATGAATCACCCGGACATCAAAGCAGGTCAGACGACAGCAGCAGAACGCAAACCAAATGTCACATGAAATATGATCAAGACATGCAATAATTATCACAGTTTGAAGATTGTAATTTAATGTGATGGATGCATTCTTTCAGCTCTTACTTAATGGTTCTTGACATTAATCTTAATTCAGATATAATGAATCATAAGATATTTTAGTGAATAAATTAACAGATAATTAAGTGTAACCATGAATAAAGTTTTGATGAATAGATGTTCAGCAGAAGGGTGTAGTGCAGAAATGTGGAAAATGATTCGTTTTTTGTTTTACACCAAACTAATAAATTAATTGACTTTAACTCAGAGAAATTTGCTGTCACTTCAATAGTAAAAAAGTTATTTTTATGAAAAAAGTAAAATTATACTGCCAATGATTCTATCCAAGGGCGGTGAATACTTGCTGGAACTGCACAAAATAAAACTGTTTTTCATTGACCACAGTCACCTGAGGTTTATTAAATAATTACCCCGACACTTTGGACACGGTTGGATGAAAATCTGCCGCTCCCCACTCGGGGAACTTGGCCGGCTGGAGGAGCAGTTGTCTAATGTGTGGTGCGTTTAGTATGGAGGGGCTCAGGCCAAGTTTTGTTCTTCAGCGTGTTCGAGTGAGTTCCAGAGACACAGCGAGGGTCCCGGAGAAGCTTCATTTATTCACAGCAGGGAAACAGAAGGGTAGTGAGCTCCGCCAGAGATACAAATGGTGAAACCACGTGAGGCGACAGCGAGCGCTTCAACCAAAGGTCACGTCGCTCGTATCAGCCCTGATCCTTCTGCTTGTCATTGTTCACGTCCTTACAGAGACTTCAGCAGAGGACCAGGCACGCTGAGCTGTGTCCACGTCAGTATGTGGCACACGCAGGCAGTGTGCGTCTGCGCTGATGCTTCATCTGTGGAATGAATCTGTCATGTTTTTCATGATGATGAGTTAATGAGTCCACCCACAGAGCAGGTAATACCACCTGTGCAGGGGGATTTAACCTCAGTGGACCACACATCCCGTTTTCAGCTCCCTTCTGCTGCATTTATTCCACATAAACATAGTTTTACTGCAGATATCGGAGGATTTATATGTTCTGTTGTATTTTTTATGTCTACATGACAAAGACTGGTTTCAGTTGTTTATGCCATTCAGCCCTAGATCTAAAACTAGTGCCAAATTCAAGACATATTTTATTTTAATGAGACTATTTAAAGTAATTTGACTTAATCTTGAGTAGCTTAGAATTAAAACTATGTTATCGTTGCCTGCAGTCCAATCCGGTTTTATTTTGCAGAGCAGTGTTCATTGTAGCTTTTAGAAAACCAAGCTGTGGAATCTCAGTCTCAGAGCTAACAGAGTGAAATGTGTACTCCTACATGCCCATCATTCACACATTTACAAATGGTTAGGATCAAAAACCACACTGAACTCTGGGTACTGAAGTCAAATTACATAAAAAGCCTCCAGTTGATCCAAAATGCTGCTGCACGAGTTTCAACTGGAGTCAGAAGGAGAGATCATATTTCTACAATACTAGCTTCTCTTCATTGGCTGCCTATAAAAGTTAAATTTTATAGGTATTCATTTCTTTCTACTCCCTGTCATCCTTGTTTTACTCTCCGGTTTTGTTGGGTTTACTCTCTGCATAGTCTTGAGGTCTCGGCCTTGAATTGTGAAGCTCCTAGAGATAATCGCTATACAAATAGAATAGAATTAAAATGAGTTCAGTCCAGGTGAAGGTTGACTGAGTCTGAGACATCACACTCATAGTGAAAGACAGACACAAGGTCACACTGAGCAGGTTCACCTGACACCTGAGAAAAAAGTCATGTGATTAAAGTGGATCTGTATGTATACAGACCAGTCAATTGGACCAGAACCCAACAGATCCTGGACATGGAGCAGGATGTAAGAAGGGAAACAGAGGAGCTGGAACAGCAGAAGGTGGCTGACTGACGTGCACGGAGGAAACTAGTGGATTTAGGTTTTGGACAGAGATAGAGACAGTTCATGCTGACTCAGCTGAAGGAGATGAACGATGTAAATGTATGGAGTAATTTCACCTTTTGTCTGTAAAATCTTGATGGTTTGTCCTTTTGTGCAAGTTAATTTGACACATCTGTGTATTTGCTTATTTATGTTTATTTTAAGTTTATTAATGAATGTGTAAATATGTAAGATTATAGCCAGAGCTAGTTTCCAGTGTGAGCAGTGATTTTTCAATCACTACTTCGCTAACGGCAGTAATTGAGTGAATTGTGTAATAACATCAATAATAAATGTCCAATTTTGTTTTGATGCATATTGCACATTTTCTGTTCATCCAATAAACCTCATTTCACTGCTGAAGTATTACTGTGTCCATCAGTGATTTGGTAAATCAAAATGAAACATCTACTGATTTATACATGAAAATAACAGAAATCGGATACATGATTATATGAATGTATGTTAATGTAGTGAAAAGCTGACAAACTTGGTAACTATGGTGAACTACATGTGTTTAATGATGCTGCTGTTTTACTTAGGTCCTCCTCACTGGTTTCAAACTGTTCATATTCATAAGACCCTCATATTTTACATTTAGTGACAACATAAGGACCTGCAGCACTAACCAGTGGACAGTGTATTTTGTGATTTCAACTCCTCTTCACACTTCAGATCTGATGTGCTGGGAGTAATTCTGGCAGAAACCATCCATCCTTATGAAATCTGAGCCAAAGCAACACTTGTGTGTGGTTCTGGTGAATACTCTTCACAGTGTTCAGGTTTTGGAGCTCAAGAATCCCAAAACTGCAGAATTCGTCATTGCGGAGAAGGAGCCAGAGGAGGCATTAGAACGGTCCAGAGTCATTGGCAGCATATTTAGAAAGTAGCAGCTTGGTAGCAGAGAGCCCTGCCAGTTCATCTTAATTGGCTGGACAACTCCCCAAAACAGGCATGCTGCTAATCCGGAAGCTCTCTGATCAAATTAAAACATGTGAGTGGATGAAGGAAAATCTGCACGTCTGTGGCTCGTTTCCAGTCATCTTCACACATCTAAAGATACCAGGCAGAAGCTGAATTCACCCGCTACACAAGCCCTGGATCTGTGAGAAGGTTTGGGTTCATTTAGGTGACATGTGGGGTGAGCTACTTTTTAGAATTCACCACATCATGGCAGTCACACAGATGTGTTCATACTCTTCAGAGGCAGCAGCAGTCAACCACACCGCAAAAAACAGTTTACACATTTACTTTTAATACACATCACTGTAATTATTGTCATCTGGCTTTATATGTTGTAAATGTGTATTTTTTTCTATATCATGTGTTAATGGTCTTGCACTTACATAGTGCTTTTCTACCCTACGGCACTCAAAGTGCTCTAAGCTGCTTTCCATTCACCCAGCCACACACACATTCATACACCAGTGACACTTGCTGGGATGTGAGGTTCAGTGTCTTCCTCAGGGACACTTCAGCCTGTGGACATGAGAAGCCGGGATTTGAACCGCTAACCCTTGGGCTCCTGGACAACACACTCTAGCTATTGAGCCACAGCCGCCCTGTGACTGTGGCTCTGACTAACTGGTTCTCACTGGACTCACTTGGTCAAGCGAAGGATAAATAAATAAAACTATAAACCCCTCACAGAGCACAGATTTCTGCCAAGGCATCTGGTGGGTTTCTTCTGGATCTAGCTCTGTAAATGTTGAAGATGTGTCAAATCCATACTGAATCACAGACTTTGACTATAGTTTGGTGTCAGTTACATGTCTATAGCTTCATTTACTACTTTACAGTAGATAGGTTTTCCTCAACCCCTTCCAACCTTCCTCAGACGTGTCATGTGATGTTGCTGTGACCTCGGTGTTATATCCCAGTCAGAGCACCCCCTGGCGGCGAGAGGGTCTTCCAGGTGCCAGGGGGCGGTCCGACTGCTTGGTGGGGATGTGTCTCTGTAGGACCAAGTCCCAGGTGTGGGATAGCTGTTACGCTCCCTCATCTCTGTGGATTGTCCTGTGGGCATGTGTTCTTATTTTGACTCTCCTTTCTCCATCTGTTGAAGCTGTCGCTTCCTGTTTTGACCCAGTCCATAACATCATTTTCCCTCTTACAGTGTCTGAGGTGGCTGATTTGAACTTTTCCTGTTCTGCTTCTTGCTTCATTGCCTGGGTGAGCAATCCGGGTTTTTCTTTTCCACATCTTTTAGATGTTCTTTGTTCCTTGCCTGGTTCCTCTGTATATGTTTTGTTGCAGGATAGGCATGGGATCTCATAAATCAAATTTATTTTGTTTGGTTTATTCTGTCCTTCAGATGTACAGTAGTACCAGGATCTGCCTCCGTTTTATGTCAAGTTTTATTGGTGTTTGCTCATCCCCTTTGGACCCTCGCTGTGAAGCCCCTGATGGAAGTGGCCATGCAGACGTTCTCCTTTTCGGTATCTTCATCTGGGTTTTGTGAGCCTCCTTTCCTTTCTGTATTACCCATCCTGGGAACTGACAGAGCTTTAATCCTCCTCCTGTAGGTCCTGTTTGTCCATTCAGCCCTTGGATCTTCTGGATCTGTGTCTATACATCTGACATCAGTGTTCGTCTGGATTCTGCTGTGTGCGTCAAACTGTGAAAATGTCGAATATCTCTGTATTTTTTATCCTGTCTCTGCTGTTTATCCAAGACACTCTTCTAAAACATATTTTTCAATTATGAAATAAAGGTTAAATTAAAAACTATAAATCCCTCAGAGAGAGTGAATCTTTTATGGTGTTATCCTGTGTTTTTTGGTTAAACTTTCTGGGTGATATTTGTGGCATTATGTTGAATTTGGTTCTCTCTCACAATGGTGAAGAATCCTTGAAAAATCTTCTGGATGCAGACGATGATCCACATCACTCCCACACGCTGATCCACTAGTCGTTGGGATGTTTCTGACCAATCCTGAACATTTACTCCAGGTCGGTTCTGAACTTTTCCAGTTATATTATGAGCAAACAAACAAATAGATAAATAAAATCCAAATAAATAAAATTAATTCCTTGATGGAGGTACAGATATCAGAACCTTTCATTGTTTTCATTTCTTGGACTTCCTGTCTTCATTCTTGTATATGTCATCTTTTACACCTGATTCAAAAGTAAAACCTCCACAGCCTGTGGGATTCATGCATTTTCAGTAAATTGAACATGTGATTTTGGAGAAACCATTCAAAGAATCACCGACACCACGGATGAGGAAGTGAGGACCGGTTTGATGAGGCGTGCGCCCACCGCCACATTTTCCCAGGCTGATGATGACATTCAGTAACGCTGCCGATACTGGACCAAGCCACAGACATTACTGTGCTCTGCATTGATTGAGTTTTGATTCATACGCAGAACAAACATTTTGCATCTCTTCAGATTAAGGCATTTCCAGTTAAGAAGTATCAACAATAACCTGCAGCCGGGAGGATTCTCGCCCTAATCGCGTGACCTTTAAGAAGCCTGGATAAATGAACCAGCCCTCACTTATTCAACGCAGGCATTAAAGAGTAATGTCGTCGCTCTGGCTGGGAGGGGCGGGGGGCGGGGGGTTGCTCTCCTGGGATGCCCACTTCCTGAGTGTGTCATCAAAGTCGTTCCAGAAATAAGAGTCAAAGACATGGACATGGGAAGCAGACAGGAAACAGAATCCGCTGGAGCCATGTTGGTATTTATTAACTCTAATTATTTAATGATATCAATGACAATATTATTATATTAAATCTGTAAATGAATCAATATTGTGTCACGTACACTTTTATTATTAGCACTGGAATTTGTGTCCATTTTACAGTTTATTTTATTTTATGTAGATTTTCATAATTATTATGTTCACATTTTCTTTACTTGTTTTTTTTTTAACATGTTGAATATTTGGAAACACTTTGATGTTTTTGTCCTGATCCTGCTTTGTGTCCATCATCCGTCCTTCTCATCTAAAATCATGTCTTTAATTTTAAATGAGATGCCTCAAATCCTTTTTGAAGTGAATAGTGAACAAATTCAGATTTAAATTCAGTTCACACACTTGGACCATAACTCAGTTAAAGGGCGAGGGGGTTGTGTTCTGTCTGAACTAAACAGTCAGTTCTTTTGAACCAGGATTCGTATCATGTACAGCACTACACGGTATTTAAGAGAGAAACACTGGAAAACGTCCAAATGAACAACAAAAACAGAAGAATTCTCGACTACGTCGACTTCCACCAGGAAGCAGCTACAACAAGGCTACCTGGGCTCCAGCACAAAATCAAATGAGGTGTCCGACCAGGTTGTCCTGCATTCCCGGACCTCTGTAGTCCTTGTGGAGAGACGAGTTTCCATTAATGAACAAATAATCACCAACGTCACATACTGTATGCAGGCGACACCATCCTTATTGTCGATTCCGAAGGAGGACTGCAGTTTTCTAGTCTTGGTGAAAAAGAGGGTCTCAAGATTAACACCAACAAGACCAAACATGTTGTTCTATCAAAGTTAACACCAGAATCACATCACCTCATTCGTGACAATGAAGATGAGGGAGTTTGAACTACCTCGGCGCACTACTAACAGCAGACGGATGCTTGGAAAACAGAAATACAACGCTGCCTTGGACAAGCAAAAGACGCCTTCACGAAACTGCAACCTGTCCTTCAGACTGAAACATCACCTCCTACAAACTGTGATGTGGGTGATACACAATTCCAAAGCTTGGACACTCGGTGCGGAGATGAAGAGTATGCTCCAGGCGGTAGAGATGTGGTTTTATCACAGAACATTGAAACAATACCCAGACAGTCAGTGGAATTATCTCACAGAGCCAACTCTTCAGCTCCTGCAGTAATTGGGGTCAGAGGTATTTCTCAGCACTGATTCCAATCCTACTGCATATGTGCAAGTCCATTAAGACCATTAAGTTCTAGAAAGTTCATTCACTGTGTAGGTGGTGGATGATTCTCCGCTACTTGATCTTAACCTCAAAGCAGAGCTGGAGCCATCTGCTTAACTCACTGAATTCATTTAGAAGACAGTGGTGTTTGCACAGTCCTTTGCACAAACACTGTCAACAGTGAGCGACGGAGGCAGGAAATGAATGTAAAGCATACAGGCATGTTAATCCCTCAGACATCATCTGAGACCCCCTGCCATATCTCACAGGAGGACCCCCATCTTTTTCTGTAATTAACTCATTTTTGAGATGGCATGGCAGCAAACAACATTCTGAAAGGAAAAGTGAAAGACAGGAGAAAGAAGAGTCCGATACGTCTCTGTAGAAACCTGCAGCATCACCATTCACCATGTGTCAGAGCTCCATCAGGTTTAAACATCTGTCACATGTTAATGTTTGACAGATTTAGAGAAGCAGCGAAAATGAATTGGCTTTAAAAAGAAATCACAACATCACAGCTACATGTGCGACCATGACATGTCAGTAACACAGCGACATCAACAGTATGTTAAAATGCTCCATAGTGCACAGTGCTTTAAGATATCACTAAACTGTAGATTAAATCTCTCCAGAGAATATCTTTTTCATTCCCTACTAGGTACTGTACACTGAATATGTTGAGCTGTGATGCCCTTATTTAACAAACCATAAAGAGCATCATATACCTATATTACTTTACATTCCTGTTGAAAATGTGCACTTGAAAAAGGTCAGAGACCCTGTCAGACGACCAGCTGAGTGCTCAGACTGATGCACTTTCTGCACGACAAATTATCCAGTTTATATTAACACTGTGAAAATCTGTGAATGTCCGTCATTTTCATGCAAAGCCAACGCTTTATGAAAAGTCAATGAACTGTCTGGGAGGTTAAGAAATCTGAAAATGAAATGTTTCAGCAGTCAAAGCACAGTCTAAACTACATGGATTCACATGTGAACTATGCCTTCACATGCACCACTGGTGACCTGGTGGATCACCAGGCCTTTATTCTTAACATCTAAATACAGCCCCAAGCCCAAAAAAGCAGGGATGTACATAAAATGAAATTAAAAACAAAATGCACAGTGATTTATGGAAGTGTTCCTGAGTCCATGCAGTGATTTCCAGGAGAGAACCATGTTTGTTTTTAATGCAGTTCCACCTGAGGACCCCAAGATCACCAGCATCCAGTTTGACCTTTGACCTTCCTCCTGATTCTCTGAATCTGTAGATGATATTATACACTGTAGATGTGGATCTTCAATGTATGATACATTTCACACTGAGGAACATTTTTCATAAAATTGTTCCATAATTTTTTTGACCCAGTTCATCACAGATTGTTGAACCTCTGTCCATCTTTACATGTGAGAGTCCCTGAGTCTATAAAAGCCTCCTTTTATACCAGTCATGTTACTGACCTGTTACCGGTTAAACAAGTTAAATGTACCGACCTGTTTCGAGTTAAAATAGTTAAATATTGTGACGTTTCAGGGTCACACTTTACATTTATCTCCACATTCAGTTTCATTCTGAGGTAAAAGTCACTTCCATCCACAGCTCATATTGGGGCTTTGATCTAAGCAGTGATGCTGTTCCTCAAATAATAATTGGAAAATATTCAGTGTATTTTTGTTGTTGAACATTTCAGCCATCAGCCATCTGGTTTACATTCCAACCACAAACTTTACCAACTGACTAGCACTTCTCCAAGAAGAAGGAAAGAACTCATTAGTGCAGTCGCCTGCTGAGGTGATCATTTGGAACGAACATTCACAGACGGATGCCTTTCTCTGCTACATGTGTGATCCTCACTCACATAATAAGTTGTTTTGTTGTCAGGTCAAATCTTGCGTAAATGCACCAACATATTTCTGATATTTAAAGTCAAAGACTGCTCAGTGTGGGGTAAACATTTTGGGGTTTTAATCCAGAATCCTTTGAGCTCCACTCTCCCCATTTAGATCCACATTCACCAAACCAGTTGATACGATCACATATTACCTCCGTGTTTCTGAACATTTATAAAACCACAGGGACAGAGCAGTGAGTTATTCTCTACCTATTCAATAAACATGCTAAAATATAAAATATCACCAAATGTAGAAAAGAAGCTGAATTAGAATGACACGCCTTCCTTCTGGATCTCTGCTGAACCTGACCCTACCTGACACTGATGTGGACAAGTGAAAACATCAGCGTTCCTGCTGACTGATGTGGATTCATGTCTAAGGAGATTGAAACGGTAACTTACAGCTATCAGTCTTCACTTTAAAGGTGCAGTCTATGATGTTGGTAAACTAGCTGGTAGCTGATCGTTCATGCAGACCAATGTACATGATTGAACATGTGACCTGTCCGTCAACACCGCTTACAACCCCACAGTTGTCAATCTAGCACATCTGTTCTTTTCTTACCTGTACCAGGTGTTGAAGGAATCTGAAAAGCAGACTGTCTCCTCAACATCCTGTGGTTAAATAACGTACAGGTGCTAGTGCTGCTACTGTAGTAGCAGCTGTAAGAGAATGTATGAGCTCATGCACCTAGAACCTGTGTTGACCAACAGGTCACAGGTCCAAACATACGCTACTGGTCAAAAGTTTCAGAACACCCCAATTTGTTCACTTTTTATTGAAATTCAAGCAGTTTGAGTCCAATGAATAGGTTGAAATGGTACAAAGGTAACTGAACTGACACAGGTTTAAAAAGTTAACGTCACCTGAGAGTGAAAAATCATGTACATTTTAGAATTCTACAAAAAGGCCTTTTTCGGGAAC
>JAQQAE010016205.1:0-11826 GCA_029823295.1 Pseudamia nigra
GAAATGTTTAACAACCTTTGAACTGTTCCAACCAGTCTGACCATTCTCCTCTGACCTCTGGCATCAACAAGGTCACTAGATGGGAGAACTGTTGCTCACTGGATATTTTCTTTTTTGAAGACTATTTTCCATAAACCCTAGAGTTGGTTGTGTGTGAGATTGTTCTGTTGAAACTTCAGCAGGTCATCTTAACTGTGGCGACGTGTTTAAATGCACTGAATTGCTACCATGTGATTGGCTGATTAGACATGTGCGTTACTGAGTCGTGTTATGAAGTGTACCTAATAAAGTGGCCAGCAAGTGTAGTTTGAAGACATTTTTCTCCCTTTGTTTCACTGTTCATATTTCTTCTTTCTTTTCATTTCCACTGGATAATATGGATATTGATTAATGTTTTGTGAAAAGGATCAAAGTCATAGAGAGTCTTTTCAAACATGTTTTGAAAATGTATTAATCCACTAAAACAAATTCATTTCCACTTACTGCACTTTTCATTTAGTGGGTGTAAATACGGCTGCTAATACCATAAGGTGCAATAGTACTAGTACATTTATGGACTTCATTTTTCCAATTTTAAATGAGGCAACAAAGCATAAAAAATAATGAAGTAAATTTGAAAAAATGAACAAAAAAAGCAAAAATGTAAGAAAACAATCCAAAAAATGGACAAAATATGTCACAAAATGAACAAAAGAAGCAAAAAAGGGCAAAAATGAAAAAATAACCAAGAAAATGAACAAAATCTGCAGCGAAGTGAAAAAAATAAGCACCTAAGTAAGCAAAAATGAACAAAACAACCAAAGAAATTGTGAAAATGAATAAAAATAAGCAACAAAATGAGCGAAAGTGAACAAAATAATCAAGGAAATTGAGAAAATTAAGAAAAAAATCAAAGAAATGAGAAAAAATGTAAAAAAAAAAACAAAAAATGAACAAAATCTGCAACAAGATGAACACAATATGCAACTAAATAAGCAAAATTAACAAAATAACCAAGAAAATTTAGAAAAAACAAAATAAGCAACAAATGAGCACAAATGTAGAAAAAAAACAAGAAAATGAACAAAACATCCAACAAAATAAACAAAATAAACAACTGAATAAGCAAAAATGAACAAAATAATCAAGGAAATTAAGAAAAGTGAACAAAATAAGCAACCAAACAAGAAAAAAATGTACAAAATATTCAAGGAAATAAAGAAAAATTAACAATATAAGCAACCAAATAAGCAAAAATGAACGAAATAATCAACGAAATAATTAGCACAAATGAAAAAAATAACCAAGAAATGAACATAACATGCAACAAAATGAACAAAAGTGAACAAAATAATCAAGGAAATTGAGAAAAATTAAGAAAATAAGCCAAGAAATGAGCAAAAATGTAAAAAAAAGCAAGAAAATGAACAAAATCTGCAACAAAATGAACAAAATAAGCAACAAAATGAGCAAAAGTGAACAAAATAATCAAGAAAATCGAGAAAAAAAAACAAAATAAGCAACAAAATGAGTAAAAAAAAATGAACGAAATAATCATGGAAATTGAGAAAAATTCACAAAATAAGCAACTAAATAAGCAAAAATGAATGAAATAATCAAGAAAATTAAGAAAAATCTACAAAATTAGCAAAAAATAAGCACAAATGTAAAAAATAACCAAGAAAATGAACAGAACATGCAACAAAATTAACAAAACAAGCAACTAAATGAGCAAAAATGAACAAAATAATCAAAAAAATTGAGAAGAAAATAACAAGATAAGCAACAAAATGAACTAAAATGAACAAAATAATCACATAAATTGAGAAAAATTAACGAAACAAGCAACTAAATAAGCAAAAATCAACGAAATCATCAAGAAAATTAAGAAAAATAAACTAAATAAGCAACAAAATGAGCACAAATGTAAAAAACGATCATGTGTAACTTCTCGGATTGTGTACTGACATTTTAGCCGCACTGTAAAAGTGCTGAAATGACAGGATGCAGCATTACAGAAATGTTGGGGTTGTATTTCGGAACTTAAGGGAGACGTTTAGTTGGAACTCGTTGAAAACGCTGCGATGGTGTGGAATTTCGTGTGCAGCTCGATATAATACAGTGTGTGTCCATACTCTCGTGCAGCAGGCGCTGCACACACATCACTGCTCAGGCGAGATCTGGGTCATGAGGCATTAAATCCCCTTGTTCATCAGCCGCCCACACACACACCCCCACACACACCAACCCCTCCACCGTCACCTCTCTACATACCATCTGTCCTCCAACAGCGAGGCTATCAAATCCATCAGGGTCGTGCAGGTCAACCTCCACACGGTCGACAATGACACACACCAGCCACAATAACGCAGGGCAGAACACACGCACACCGTATCAACAAGTAAAGAAGCATCCTAATCATATGATGATAAAACACTAATAACATGTGACACAATCAGTGGAAGGAACAGGTCGTATCTGATATGAAAACTGGAAATGTGTGTGCATTCTGTCCATGACCCATTGACAGGATGAGACCAGACGCTTCGTGGAAAATATGAACAAAAAAAACACGAACAAAAGTGAACCAAATTAATCAAGTAAATTCACACGGAGCAAATTGTTTTCTATGAAAATGTCTCAGTTTCAACAGCTGATGTGTTGTTCAGGTTCTACTGGGAATAAAATATGGGTTTGGGAGATTTGAAGGCTGTTTTCATTTAAGTTGAAAGCAGCATCCCAGCTCTTTTGGAATTGGGGTCATGAGCAAAAATGAACAAAACAAGCACCAAAGTGAGCCAAAGGTGAACAAAAAGAGGGAACAAAAATAAACAGAAATAAACAAAATGTTTGAGAAAATGAACCAATATGAAGAAAGCTAGCAACAAAAGGAGCAACGTTGAAAAAGATGATCAAAAAAGGATCAAAAATGTAAAAAGAAAATCAAGAAAATGAGAAAAAATTGATCAAATAAGGGAAAAAATTACTAACAATGCAATGAAATGAGCAAAATAATGAAGAAAGAAGAAAAACAACAACAAATTGAGCAAAAATGTACAAAATAACCAATTAAATGAACAAAACAATTAAGAAAATGACCAAAAAACGAACAAAATAATCAACAAAATGAGCAAAAATTTAAAAAAAAATCAAGAATATGAGCAGAAAGGAAAAAAAAACCCAAGATGGGCAAAAATGAACAATAAAATCAAGAATTTTAACCAAAAAAAAGCAACAAAATGAGTATATAATCAAGAAAGTGAACAACAATGAACAAAATAATGAACATGAACAAAAAATGGAGAAAAAAATAACAAAATGCGCAAAAATTAACAAAGTAACCAAGAAAATTTACAAAAATTAACACATTAAGCAATAAGATTAGCAAAAATGAACAAAACCATCAAGAAAATGAACAAAAATTAAGAAAAAAATAACAAAATGAGCAAAAATGAACAAAATAACTAATTAAGTTTACAAACATGAACACATTAAGCAGTAAAATGAACAAAATCATGAACAAAATCATCAAGAACATGAACAAATATGAAGAAAATGAGTCAAAATGAAGAAAATAAGCAACAGCGTGAGCAGAAATCATGAAACACTCCAGGCTGCTTCACCGACTCCACACTTATTTCTGACCCATATATCTGCATTGTTCCACGTGTCACATGGATTGTTTGCTCTGGCTCCAGGCTCGGTTCGGGTCGGGTCGGGGGCTGGACGTGTGCTCCCGCGTCTCCCCCACCTCCTCATAAGTCCCGCAGCAGTGAGTTCTGAGCTCCGTAAGTCACCAGGGATGACGTTTCGTCTGCAGTGCTCATGTGTTTTCTCGTCCGTGCACCTTTACCATTCTTGGTCAGACGGCTATGGGGGCTGTCAGGCAGACCGATGGTCCGGCGGACGGCGGTGACCATAAAAAGAAGAGCCGGCGGGGGCAGGAAATGCCTTCCACTGCACAAGAAAATAAAGTCGGTCTGGGCAGGAGATCAGATCGGGGGGGAATTTACCGGAGAGAACAGCTGTGTTTGTGCGGCCTTTATCTGCCGCCGTAAAAACGCTTCGCTTGTCCCGATCTGTCGGCAGAGATGAGGAAACCGACCTGCAGCGCGGTGATGGCAGATAGCCGAGCATCAGCCGGGGGTCGACGGGTCATGAGGAGACGCACGGGGAGGTTTAACCTGAGTCGCACATGGAGGGTCAACAGGAAACAAGAGACAGGAGCAGTTTATATGTCGAAATTAAAAGTTCATTTTATCCGATCAGTTCAATTTCTCTTCCTGTTGATTATTTTAGACACTTTTTCCATTTTGTTGCTTCTTTTGTGGATTTTACGTCATTTTCTTGACTATTTTGTTCATTTGTGTTGATTATCTTGATTATTTCGTTCATTTTCTTGAATATTTTGTTCGTTTTTGTTTGTTGTGTTGCTTATTTTCTACATTTTGGTTCATTTTGTTGCTTTTTTTCTTCATTTTAGGTCATTGTCTTTAATATTTAGTTCATTTTTGTCATTATCTTGATTATTTCTCTTCTGTTTTGTTACTACAGTATTTAATTCATTTTTGATCATTAACTTGACTGTTTTGTACATTTTCTTAACTTTTTTTTCCAGTTTTTTCATTGTCTAGATTTTGTTAATTTCCTTGATTATTTCTCTTCTATTTTACTATTTAATTCATTTTTTATAACTGACTTGATTGTTTTGTACATTTTCTTGACTTTTTTTGTCCAGTTTTTTTCATTTTTTGATATTTTATTAGTTTTTGTGGACCTATGATTGTTTCGTTCTTCTCTTGATAATTTTTCTTCATTCCTTCTTCATATTTCTCCATTTCCTTGATTATTCTATGCACTTTTTAAGTATTTTTTTTTTCCATTCCCTTCATGAACTTACGAAACACAGGCACAAACTGAACAAACAATTCACCGGAAAACACAAAACGAGGCGTTCAATGCCCAAAACATCCAGGACGACGCAAAGATATTCGCCTAAATGTCAAGAGCTCTGCAGCCGCCCATGAACGACGTGATGCAACACCCCCTCCCTCCTCTGACAAAAAAAAAAAAGCGTGAAATCAACACCCCGCTCGCCAACACTCTTATGGCCTTTGCTTTTGCTCGGAGCCATTTACGCTTAAATAAAGGTTCTTAATTTAACAGAGACGCAAGTCCCGGTGCCTCGATGCACACGTCGTCATAGTGACTGTTATGGAAGAAACATGTCTCCGAGAAGTCATCAGAGCAGAAAAACACGATGGTATACATCTATTTTCCATTATCCAAACAAAAGAAGCATATTTAAAATTGGTGGAAATGCCTCATTCCGCTAACACCATATATCATGCTGAATTTACTTCTCATTTCCTGACGACGAGCTGCTCTTAGCTGCAAATGACAGCATACTGAATTATTTCCTTTGCTTATTTATCATTATGTTCCACTCAGGTTTTTAAAGACAAAGGGAAATAACCAAGTAAGCGGCAAGTTTCCGAGAGAAGTGAACAAACAGCCAAGAAAGTGAACATTTCATCTGTGAGAGCATGCAAACCCAGATAAACTCAAGACCAAGGCATTACAATACCAAGGTGCATTGATACTGTATTGAGAATTTAATGATTTTTCAACAGTGAGGAGCAGAATGAAGCAGCCTATGGGGAGATTAGTAGAGGATTCCAGTCAGGTCAGGTCCAAGGGCATTGTTGTAGCACTGTTGCTGCCTGTACACGGTGATTTCACTCCCATGGCCCCAGGCGTTCAATCCCACAGACCACCTGTCCATGGACCCTTGCAGCAGCACATTGCCTGGCTTCTTCCCACCCAGAGCACCTCATCTGAAACCAGTCGACAAAAAACAGGCCTGCACAGCGACACGGAGGTAACTTAAGGTGGTAATACCACCGACAGCTGCGAGGAGAATGTTCATTTGGCCCCAAGAAGTCCCGACTCCCATAAACTTACATTGGACTTCTCTTACATTTGCCCTGAGTCGTCAGGGTTGTCGTCATTTCATAGTACCCTCGAATGAATGATCTGGTCCATCGCTGCTCTGTTAAGATATTACAACAAATGCACTGACAAATCTCTACATAGCTGGTTTGATTGACAGGACTGGATGACAGCTCCACGCACCTGTGGAGTCGGACCGGGGCAGAGCTTCATAGAGGTTCAGTGCTTCCACTAACAAGGCTGCAATGAGTTTTTAAGGAAATGGTTGATACAGTTTTACCAGGTCAGTTGGCTCGAGTTTAGCATTAGCTTAACCATAAAAATGTTGCAAACGCCCAAAGCTCTGCCTCCAATTCAATCCAGTTCAAACCATTTTATTTATCGCCATATGACAATCCAGTGTTTATCCAGCCAGTTCTTAAAATCAAAGACAGCCCACGTCAGTGCAACAGATAGTGTATGAGAACCAGAGCAGAAGACAGAGATGTGCACGGACCATTCATCCAAATACATTCACATCCTGTTTTTGGCTCCAGATGGATTCAGTCAGTGACAGCCCAACTGGTCTCGAAGCAGCAGCTCAGAAACCAACGTGTGGCATCACAATTATTCTTCACAGTATATATGTGAAACAGGCAGAATGTGGCAGCAGGATGGACCTTACGTATGCACAGCTCCACGAGGACAGGAAATAAGGGAGCCGGTTTGAGTTCAGGAAGTAGTGGAGGTGTGCATGAGGTCAAAATTGACCACCTGTGCAGAGCCCTGTTTTTCCTCTCCGTTAAAGGAAGTTTTTCCTCCCCTTGTCGCTCTCGGCTCGCTCTCTGAGGTCCCGTTGGGTTTACCCTCCACATACTCGTCTCTGAGGCTTTGGCCTTGAATTGTGAAGCACCTGGAGATAATTCCGGATTACGATTGGCACTATACAAATACAGTTGAACTGCGCTGACTTGAAATGAAAGCGTATATTTACTAGCTATTAAAACACATTGTCCCATTTTGCATGGGATAAAACGGGACAATGGAAAATATGGGTCTCAAGGCATCACCAGTAAACAGCACTGCTCTGTCTCATGTGGCCCTTGAAATGTTGTTAAATATGAAACATATGAGCGTGGATTAGGGGTGCACTGTCTATGCATTCATCCCAAACTGTGATGATATGTTTTGATGCATGCAGTCAGACGTTGAATACATCCCGCCTGCTTGTTTCCTCTGCATTGCTGATTTGAGCCTGGTGACATGCTGTTGCTCCTTGCTATGAATCTAAATTGGAGATGAAACTTAAGAAGAATCACAGTGTGCTGAGTTCAGGGTAATTACACTGCTCGTTTCATGACCCACAACAAAACGGATGTAACGGAAATGCGTGGGGAAGCCTCAGGTTCCCACTGAAACGACAGCAGCAACGTATCGGACGTGATCATCACAGCTGCTTACATGAAAACAAGTGCAAACCTCTGCAGCTTTTAAAGGCTGTGCATCCACGTGCAGTAGCACCGGTTCAAGTATTTATTGAAAACGCTTTAATCATGCTACTATGCACATAATAATGGACTGCAATTATATTGTGCTTTTTAGACAGCAAACGCGCTTCACCCTGAATCCATTATTCACTGGTGGTTGTGCCTGTACAACCACCAGCAACCATTGTAGATCTGGCTGACAGTTTCTTGACTATTTTTATGAAAAAAAAAAAAAAACAAAATAACTACAAAATAACTACTAAATAATCAAGAAAATGAACAAAATGTGCAACAAAATGAACAGATATTTATAAAATAAGCAACTAAATGAACAGAAATGAAATAAATGATAAAAATGAATAGAATAAGCAACAATATCAGTAAAAAAAATGAAATATCAAGAAAATGAATAAAGTAAGGAACAACGAAAATTAATAAAATTAGTAACAGTGAACAGAAATGAACTACAGTAAATAATAAGAAAATAGGTAAAGTAAGCAACAAAGTCAACAAAAATTTATAAAATAAGTAACAAAATGAACATAGATGAACTGAATTTATAATGAATAAACTAAGGTACAATGCGAACAGAAGGTAACGAAATAATAAAGCAAATGAACAAAATAAACAAAAAAATAAAAAATTAACTAATCAAGGAAAGTGACATAACCAAAACAAAGCAATCAAGAAAATGAGCAAAACAACCAAGAAAAGAAATTAATATGAACAAAATAATCAACAAAATGAGAAAAATATACAAAATAAAAAAACAAAAATGGACAAATCAATAAAAAGAAATAAAATAATGAACAAAATACTCAAAAAAACCCAAAATAAATTCACAAAAATTAACAAAATAATCAAGAAAATGACAAAAATGAACGAAATAGGTGACAAAATGAACAGAAATGAGCTAAATAATTAATACAATTAATAAAATAAGATACAAAGTGAACAGAAATTAAATAATAAAGCAAATGAGTAAAATAACCAACAAAATTAAAAAATTAAAAAACCAACTAAATGAGCCAACCTACAAAATCAAAAAACAAAAATGGACAAAACAATCAAAAAACATAAAATAACCATCAAAATACTCCAGTAAATTCACAAAAATGAACAAAATAATTTAAAAAATGACAAAAATGAACAAAACAGGCAACAAAATGAACGTGACGTGATGCGCCACCCCTCTCCTCCCCTCTCTCCTGGAAACACCCCGTCCCACCAGCCATTCATTCCCATTCATACGAGGCGAGGCGGGTGAAGTGTCTGTCCCGTGGATGGACTGGGACGAAGCAGCCAATTCTCCGGTTACTCTTCATGGTCCCGTCAGTCTGGAGCCAGAATTCTGAAGTATCAGTACAGTGTTACCCAGGGTTATGAGAGCATCGGCATACAAATTTTTTGGGTTACGAGGAAGAGATCGGGCAAATTTTTGTGCCGGCTCACGAGCAAAAACTTGGGTTGCGAGTAAAATAGTTCCTGAGAGGAGAGCATGCTACTCACCGACCGACTGGAAATGTAGACGTGAAACTCATGTTGTATTTGTGCCTTTTTTAACCTGAAATAGCGCTTCGTTTTGTGTTTTGTCATCATGGGGCCTAAGTAGGATGCTAGTGGTAAGACGAAAACCCGTAATATGATCTCGATGCAGGTAGGTTACGACAACAGCAGAGATTAAGGAGATGTTGTGACACTATGAACTGTTCCGGAGGTTCATAGAAAAAAAAAAAAATACACCCCGAGAAAGTGCACACTGGTCGTGTATTAGACCAAGTGCGTTGCCCATTTTTGTAACATTTTAAGGAATAGGCAGAGGCAAAACCTCTTTGGATTTGCTATTTCAGCAAAAGATCATTGCCCACAGAAAGTGATCATGCTGATGATGATGAATGTGTGGTGAAACAGGCCAAAACCAGTGAATAAAAATCTGAAAAAAAAAAAAAAAAAAGGATTGTATGGGAGTTTTCTCGGGTCTTAGAACGGATTAACTGGTTTTACATGTATTCTCACGGGAAAACTGGTGCCGGGTCACAAGTTTTCCGCCTCATGTGCTTGATCCCGGAACGGCTTAAACTCACTTTTACTTGAGTACTGCTTCTGTGTACTCTAACCACCTCCAATGAGCAGAAACAAAGCGAGGGGGTGGAACTGGCACCAAGCGACAGACTGATGCAGGGGGTTTGAAAGGCGTTCGCCACGCTGCCGTTAACTCACATATTCCTCTTTGTGCTAGTTTTCACTGAAAATATACGTCGGAGAAATTAGCCCGCGTGCCGACGCATGAAGGTCACAGACATGTAGAGAAATAATGACATAAAAAGCTGTAACTCTCTGCAAAAAAGCTCCTCAGCTTTGCAGCCATATGTTCTGTTTGACTCGGGATTCTGCTAATTGTGTTTCACATTCAAATAGCCTCGTGTTTAATTTGTCCAAGTACAGATAAGGTATGTGTGTAATGTATTATAGGGCGTAATTAGAGGTTTTTGTCACATTTGCTTAACGTCGCTCTGTCACCGTGAGAAAGTTTGCAGCGTGCTCTACCAGGGGGCTGCAGATAATAATAATAATAAGCCTCAGGGTTACTTCATCAAACAGAAACATTTAATATTGCACATGGTCCCTCATTAATCAAATTAGTATTACTTTTGCATTTTTTAAAATAGTCTTATAAGTAAAATCACAGTGCAGATGAAGGGGGTTATTGATGTTTGTTCTAAAAGCCTCGTGTTTTTAATGTTTTTTTGGTCCCATTTACCATCACACTCATCCTGATTCCCTCTGGCCATCGACGTCCTACAGTTCTTACCCACTGTTTTTATCATATCCTGTTGTATATTTCTAATTTTCTTCCAGAGATTCGGGTTTGCAGCCGTATTTTCCAACCCTACAGGTTCATTGTATTCATGCCCATTCAGCCGTTCTGAAATAGAAGTAGCAGATGTCAAAATGTGCCATCTTGTTGTGTGAAAAAAAAAGCCACTTGTGCCTGTCCCTTCATGTAGATCCACTTCTGAAACCAGTGGGTATGGCTTGACCAATGCTACAGCCCTCCATGAAGCCCATTTCAGACCAGCGACCTCCATTTGGTTTAGGAATCTTCCTAATGAACTGGAAGTATTTGCGTCTCCGACATGTTTAAGCCTGAATTCTCTCCAGGAGAAGGAAAGGAGCTTCTAAGCTTCCTTCAGAGCTTCCATTAGCATCTGAACCTCTGGACCTTCAGTTTGCAAAAGGAGATTAGAAAGTATATCCCACAGTTCACGGTGGTGGCGACGTCGGACGGATTGGACTCTACTGTTGAAATGTCAAGTTCATGCTGCAGCAGAATCTGTGCGTCGGTCACACCTGTTCACTCCTTTTCCTCGTCACTGTGCTGCAGCCTTTTGGAGGATTCCGGAGTATTTTTCCTCCTGCACTCACAAACACATGAAACTAAACTGAGGTGAATGTTCACGGGAGGAAAAAATGCACCTATATCAGGCTGGAAGTAAGAATATTAATGAATATAAATGTTTCTCAGAGCATCACTGATGACATGTTATAAAATGTCATGTACAGTTAAATCACATTCATTCTCTTACAATTATAAATACAGTTTTTACGTCACTGTGTGAACTTCAGAATGATGACATGTCCAACAGCAGATGTGTACACTCAGATCAATTTCTGCTCATAGATTTATTTTTACACAGTCGTCCTCATTCAGGTCCATACTGACAGATATGAGTGCACAGTATGACATATACGTTTGTTTACTTCCATTCCATTGCATCAGAGTCTTAACAGGATTCTCTATTTCTGGATCCTGCATTAAACACACAGAGAAGACTCCATGATGCTCTCGCTGAAATCCATCTTCAGAGTGCTGTAGTTCAACCTTTGCAGGGAGACTGACGGATAGTATGGAGGAAATGGAAAAACGTTAAAAAAAAAAGAAGAGGCCATTTATTTGTCTACATTTCCATTCTTGACTTGGTTTCACCTTGAGGAGAGAACACATGGACTGCTGCTGCACTTCCTGATAACAAGTGAGCTATAAATACAGAGGAAAAACACACTCTTCTGAAGTGTTTGACAAAGGGAATCACTGACGATGCCATCAGCCGGTTTGAGTCGAGTGTGGACAGGCCAACTTATGCCGCTTTTCCATTAGTACCTACTCGGTTCGACTCGGCCCGACTCAGCTCGGTCCTACTCGGCTCAGTTGCTTTTCCGTTACAAGCGGGTACTATCTGTGTAGGCGGAGTCAGAGGCGGAGTCGCGTCCCAAAACTCTGCTGTCGGGATTTGTGCGCAACACAAGCACAATGTAGGACATGGAGGCGATGAAGTACTTGCTGCTCTGTATGTGACTTTAATCAAACAAAAGTTACAAGAAACGAGCCAGAGAAGAAAAACAGAAGAAAAGTACAGGAGGCTTTGTG